>JAODTR010017946.1:27828-50467 GCA_025399935.1 Amblyopsis rosae
TCCACCCCCCCCCCCCCCCCCCCCCCACACACACACACACACACACACACACACACCTGACAGGTTCTTGGCAAGCTCTTTCCGTTTGTGAGGCAGACCAACGTCTTTTATCAGCTGGTCCATTTCAATGTTCACCTCATCCTTGCTACGTCCTTTCAGCCTAGCATAGAAGTAGATGTGCTCCTCCACTGTTAGCCTGTCAAGGTGAAAAGTATATAAAAAAAAATACATAAAAAAAAAACAAATTTGTTTAGGTGAAAATACAGATATACACATCTAACCGTGCAACACACTCCTTTACATAATACAAATACATATTTACAAAGACATAACAATAAATAATGTTTATGTTATTCCATCCATCAACTGGCACTTCAGTGAGTACTAAAATAATCCTATCTAACGGTGCAGAGAGACAGTGGGAAAAATAGCACATGTTGTAATGCCTACCTTGTTGGGAACATGAATATTTCAGCCCATCTTAACATAGGCAATTTGACTCTATCTGGGGTGAATATTAATGAACGTAATTTGCGGGTGCTCCGTCATAATTACGATGCAACACTTGTGTGCACTTGCACTTAATCAGTTTGTGGAGAGAAAATGAAGGGATTTTTAAGGTGGTATCAAGGCCTGAATAAGAGATAGCAATAAATGCTATTCTGTGACAAAATTGGATGGAGAGAATGTATTTCATTACTATGGCTGAACAGGATGGTATAATGGTGTATTGATTTGAGATTTAGGAGCGATGCCATGACCTCGGTATGCAAAAAGACTGGCTATGTGCAGCGTTACAGTGCAATATCATGTTTATTTTTTTAATTACAGCTGTTTCCATGGCAATGCTAAAACCGCATTTAACAAGATAGCTCAGAACATTGTGAACTTCGGGTTATATCTTAACAGACTGTTAAACACACTCACTCGTTAAACAAGACATTGTGTTGTGGACACATTCCCAAGAACTTGCGAATGTTGTCCATGTCAGTGTGGATGTCATATCCGTTTATGAGTGCGGTTCCTGATGTGGGCGGAAAGAGTCCTGTCAGAATTGACCTATAGAAAAAGAACAGGGAAGAAGACAATGAAGCACCAGCTCAACAGGATTCACAAGATATGCGTATTTATACCCTGTTATTGTATAATCAGAAGGCACCAGGGCAGAATGTCTGTGACGCGTGGAAGCAGCTGGTTAGAAATAATGATCCATTAGTTGGACTCCCTTTTTCATTTAGACGGCTAGATGTGATGCCAGCCTCTAACATAACTCTCTAACTGAATATCCTCCCATGAATACTACAAATAGAATATGTTGTATAACTTGATCGCTATCTGCAAAAGTATATGACGTTTTAAAAAGTACAGTACTACTACTGTTATGAATACAATACACATGTAGTCAATAGACCTTGGTGCTGAATACGGTATAGCACAACAGGCTTTCTCTGGCAGGTGAGGGACAGGCAGCCTCAGTGTTATTGTCATGTAACTTCTGACAATGATAGTGGAGCACAGAGATGTATTTTTTCCAATTACAAAACTGAAAACTTCCATTAAGTTCAGAGATACAATATATCCTATCTTTTCCTGTGTCCTCTTCTGTTCCACAGGTCTGTTCTGTTAACGGTTGTTTTCTGAGGGGTTCACTGTTCACTGCAGCCCTTAGTCTCGCATCGGTTACCCTGTTACTCATTCCTCCTAGACCTGTGTAGAAAACTCTTCTAAGCCTCCACTATATTTTTCCAAAGGCAATTAGATCAGTTCCACTATCAACACATAGTAGTCAACTCACTGCCGTAAAAATTCACATTCATGCGCGTAGCTATAGCGGGTGCAGGAGAAGCAGCCTGTGATGGTTTGGGGGCCGTCTATCATCTAAAATTGACATATGATTGTTTTTTACAGTTTGTATTTCTATTACACTGCGATCACAAGCCATAGGATAATTAAAAAAATGATGCTACATTCCTCTGGAAAAATACAATTTCTTACATTTCTATACAATTTATTTGCAGTAATAACAGTTATATTTTTATAAGATGTCGCAATGCTTAGGGGAAATCTTACAGGAGTGTGCAAGAAAAGTCCTTATGGCTTAATATCGTGTATCTGGCACAAATCCTCCTTAGAATCTAGCAAGCCAAAGTCATTTATCCGAGTGCTTGGAATAATTGTTTGCTTTATCACGTTTAGATTATAAATCATTTATAAGATGATATTTCAATACAAACACAAAAACCCTTCAAATAGGTGAGTAGAATAATATTTATAGCCAAAGACGTTGTAGCTATGGGCTGCCGTGCTTATGTGTTGTTCATGGTGCTGAACGTTTGCATAGAGATATTACTGCAGACTTTTCCTTAAAATGTATTCATCTTGTGTTTAAAACTTACTGTTAGCCTATTAATTTGGCACTGATTGCTGTTAATACAAAAAATATTATCACTCGACTGGAGCCAGGGTAAGTGCGTCCATGAGAGATGACATTAGTGCATATGGGTCTTAAGTTTAAGTTTGCTGATTTGAGGTGAGGGAAGGGCCCGTATAGAAACCCCCTACGCCATTGTAATCACACTTCACGAAAGATGACACTGTGGATCTATTGAAACTACCCTAGCATAAAGTCTTGTAGATCTCAGGAAGAGTAAAACACCAGAGACTGTACTGTATGTACTGTATGTACTGTACTGGTATCATGTTTTAAATCCTCAGTAAATTGAGTATTCTGATTGTATACATGCTTAATGACTCACTTAGCACCCCTGGCCAATAAACGCACACCTCCCCACTAAAATAGGTACTCAACTTACATGGTGGTCGTTTTTCCAGCACCATTGTGACCGAGAAAAGATGTGATCTGATTCTCGAAGAAGTCTATGCTCAGTCCATCCACTGCCAGCTTCTTTCCGCTTTTGTAGATTTTTACAAGATTGCGGATGGACACCCCTGCATTCATGTTGGGTGGGGGCTTCTCCAGGTATGCTTAAGGGTTAAATAGACAATAAGGAATAACTGTCAGTGTTGTATTTATTTACTTTGGTTGCACAAATATCAGTTTGAGCTTTTTGAATCACTGTACTACCAAGTAGTAAACTATCAAATGAATGCACACACAGTTTCAACAGGTCTGTCAGTGGACCACAATGGTAGATGAACATGCTCGGAGGGAGAGAGGGAGCAGAGGAGGAAGAAGCACCTTGCTCTCTCGTTCGCGTTCTTGTTTAGCTAGCTCTCGCTAGCTCTCGCTAGCTCTCGCTAGCTCTCTCACCTCTCTGCTACTTAGCAGCTTTAAGATTTAAGCATGTAAGTACAGCAAAAACATGTTTGGGGTTAAATATTCCATTTGGGGCACGGTTTTGTTAAATCATATACTGCATATTGCTTGATTTATATCCTACCTCCACTGGGTCCCATTAAATCAATCAGTTAATTGTTATTACATAAGCGTGGACCTTTGTCCATATTCCATATTTAACCTTACTGCTGACAGGTTCTGCATGCATGTGCTCTTGATATAATCAAGTGTAAATTCAAATCAGTGCCACCCACACTGGCAATGGCTTAAACCAAGACCGCTCATCTCCATAATGTGACCAGCCTCTCACCCCACTCCTCTGAACGCTAATTAGAAACGATCCTTTTAATGAGTCTTTGACTTAAAGCACAACCTTGTTTTTCTCTGGGCTCCAGTCTATTACTGCCCAATCCAACAAATAAGCGTTTTGTTTGCAACCAGTTCCAATTAATTTAGACATCTTATTAGGTCTCTGTTCCCTTAGTGGCATAGATGACCTGTTGAGTGCTTGATACATAAATAATGCCGCAGGCAAATGTAAAATTTCATTTGACTTTACCGTTCGCTAAGCTGGATTCCTTAAGCAAACCGGGGTTGATGTCAGATGCCGAGACTGTCCCACACCAATACGATGATGTAAACAGGAAGTACCACGGCTTAGGGATCCCATATTGGCCTGTGATGAAGCGTAGAGAACATATTCACATTTGAATAACACCTCTGCAGGAGTGAATATGGCACTTTGTGTGTGCAGTGTCTGTGAATGTTTCCTCTAGAAATGTTGGCACATCCTCCATATTTTAATTAGAGTGGATGAGAAGAATATTAAGATAGCCTTGTTGGGACATACATTTATTTATTCGCTTAGTTGGACTTGATTACGTTATTTTGCATGAAAGGGAAAATGGCATATTATGAATTTGAACATTATTATTTCCTTCCAAAAAAAACTGTACCTACTATATCCCTCAACAGACATTAAATAGCCTAGACTCTATATGCAAATTAAATACCTGGGAAGACATTCTCAATGTACCAGGTTAGCAGTGAGTACAAAACGGCGTCAAAGAGCATCATGAGGATGGAAACGACGAAGCTGTAGCGCTCTCCTTCCTCTGGACTCACGCCAATGTTGGACCACTGAATCCCGATGCCTTGCTGCTCGTACAATGCAAAGTTCTCACAGCCATAGCCAAAGGCCACGCATGACAGCACACTCTGCGAATGAAAGACGTGCAGGTGAGTTGACATTTTTCTAACAAAAGTCTTTTAATTAATATGTCCTCTGATGTAGCCTCATACAACAGATTTCCACCAATGGCTGTGGTTCGGATGCTCCTCAAACAACGATCTTCCTATAGGTGATCAATGAACAACTGTGGGGGAAAGAACAATGGCTTCCCTCGTCTCAGACAACCTAATGTCTTGCCTGCCTTTGTGAGTATTTAAAAGGATTATACAGCTATGCCGAGGGGAGGAATAATGCAGAAGGCGGTTCCTGTGGTACAAATAGAGATTGGGCGGAAATGTCGTACAGTAGGAAATTGCAAATGATGCTTTGCCCATGAGACATCGTCTGCCATGGCCTATCAGTCTACATTGCCATGGTTCCTGCCAGCTGTTTCGGCATGCTCATTTGCTCACAGCATTTTAATATATGCAGATGCCACAACCACTCACTAGTGCTTAAGAGAGCTACACATTATGCGCAAAGGAAGACAGCCACCGCGGATGCTGTATTGGCTGTGACATTGTGAGGCCCGGCATGCCCAACATTCAAGCAATGCCACCAAAGCTGCCACTTGGGCAGCCTCCCCGAACACCCCGTATTAGTGTCCCTATCCTTCTTGTAATGTCCTCAACTGCTCATCTCTTGCCAGTCAACAGTCAATCACTAGATGGGAGGTGACAGCGGGGCTAGTTTCCGACCCCTTGTTCACCTCTGGATGGAAATCTGCCAAAACAACAACAAGAGTCACTCTTCTGACTTTGAGAACAACAAAGCATGAGATCCCTGTTGAAAACATGTCAACACAATGTCCTCAACTACAGCTCATCTAGATGGGGACATTGTGCATTATAGGAGAAAAGCATAACCTCTGTCAAGGTTCCAAGAGCTTAAAAACGAATGATTTACCCCTCAAATAAAAGTACAGTAAGGGATAGAGGGGTAGATGAACCAAAGGAGAGTACAGTTGGCTCTGTCTTATGGCTGCCAGTGTCAGATCCGTTTTTAATAGTCTTGGACTCGTTTTATGCAGAGTGGTGCGAGGTTTTTCAATTGTTTTATATTGGCTGAAGGCATTTTGCGCACTTTTTATGCACCCTGGGAGCCTCATGTTTAAACGCCAGCAGAGTCTTGCGTTGGAGTTGAAAAATATTCAATTCGGAGCATAAAAGCGCCCAAAGTCATATGCATATTTTTTCTGTTATCCAATCAAATGATCTAAGAAGCAGGCTATGTACACCACGTTTACAACTACTAGGATACCGCATTCACGGAGTAGAGGCTGTCGCTTGATAACAGGAGGTGTATATATCAGTGATGTTAAACTGTTTCACTAACACATTAGTGTAAGAGATTCGCTGGAAATAAACAAACAATAAAAAAGCCAGTGCAGTGCACCTTGCACTTTGGAACCTGAAATGCGTGTGATGTAAGATCGGGACCTTATAGGGCATGTGTCCACCAACTGCATTTTTAGCACTGAGAGCTAAAAATGAGGGTGTCGCCGCTCTCAGCGCTAAAAACGCGTTTGTGGACACAGGCCCTTATATTGTAGATGTTTTTTCAGTGGTTATTCAGAAAAAGAAAAATCATTTGGTTTGACGCTAAATGAAAAATTCAGGAATTTGTAGATGAGATTAGGAAAAAAAGTCTTACAATGTAAAAATGGTCTGGAAATAAGGCTTTTTTCATGATCATTAGACTAGCATACAGTATCCATCTAAGAGTGGAGACACAAAGGCCTGGAGACACTACAGTAGTGGGGGCACATTGTCGAGAAGAGATAAAATGCTGCAGTGCTCACTAAGTTAAAATGCTTGAAATCCCTATAGACAAATGGAACTGAGAAGAGCACAGCAACACAAGCAGTATTTATATAATGAACAAGACAAGGTGTCTGCCACAATTGCACACTGTGCAGTTTGTCAGTCTTGAACAAAACAAAAAAAACATGATGGAAAAATCACGAGGATTAAAAATACCTTTATTGTAGCATGGTTAAAAGCTTTCGTCAGGGTGCAAAGTAAAAACACTGTAATCTAGCGCACTGTTAAAAACCATATATGGAAGTACTGTACCCAATAAACCTACCAATTATGTACCAGTGGACACAGCAATCACAAAAGGAGGAAGAGAAAGGGGGAAACTTGATTGAGCAATGTCAGATGAAGTACTGCTTGAGTTTTGTTAATATATACATTTTTCTGAATTTGCTCGCAAGCAGCAGAAATATGCACTGACATTCTTGGCTTGATGATTTCAGATTGGTTCAGCTTTGTCTGCAGAGCAAGACAGCTTGTGGACAAATGAGCCCAGAGCGCTAGAAAGGTCACTCCGAATGGCTATGCTAACAGTTGAGCAATGGTCCGCAATTTTTCCCCCCAGGAGGATTTGATTGTGATGCGTTATACATGTGACGATAGGGTGTAACGTAACCTTTAATAATTTAACTATATGATTCGTTTTCTAAAACAGGTTTATTGTAATGCAAATACGATTAAATATATTTATTTAGTAAAACAAAATAAAGTAAATGTTTGCAATAAATGTAATGCAAATGTTTTCTATGACAAAATGATTGTGTGAGCTCTGTACAGTCAACAAAATCAACAACAAAAAAATGGACATAGTCATTTAATAGTTGTTTAATGTAATGTGAGAGTCATGATTTGTTTACAAGGATTTCAAGATGGAGGTTAATTAAAAACAACATCGCATAGGGCCTGCCTGAAGTCTTTAGTTGCATAGGAAGCATATTTATTGCTCATAAAATGTTAACTAACTGCAATTTTAAACATGTCAAGAGAGATTTTTCCCCCTGACCAATTCCGCAGAATCCACAATTCGCCTAAATGGAGGTTTAGGGACGGCGAGCAGATGGCAGAAGCAAGGCATTTCACAATTGCTCTTCTCCAAATCTCTTTTATGTGCTGCAGGGTGCGTTGGTCAGCCGTAGGAGACTATAGGAAACATCTCCTAAGTCCTCTGTATACTCACACGTTTTCAGTTCATATGCTTGATTAGACATCTTCTCATGATTACCATTCAAACTGGGCTTGTACAGGCCCCACTATATATAGACTGATATCTGGTTTTGAGAAGATACTTTTTCAACTGACGTCACAATTTCCTTTTCACTTTATTTTGTGGCCTGGCAGACCATCGGTTTGTTTTAAAATCAACCACATTCATCCATGCAAATAAACCTTTCTCGAGCCCGTTTTAAGGTACAGTGTAGTAGAGTACATCTTCAACCTGAAGCTGAAACTGCTTGCTACTGTTGTACTACTGTTATTAAGATCAATCAGTGGTGGAAAGTAACTAATTACAATTACTCGAGTTACCGTAATCACTTTTTTTTGTGTACCTCTACGTTTTTAAGTAGTTCATTAAATATTGAATTGTACTTTTACTTTACTGTAATGCAATCTTCTGAAATTAACAGATCATTCTGGCCTGGACAGTATTCCTTGTAATACTACTTTGTACCTCAAGGGGCAGGGTGAGTCACTAGCTTCCATGCTGCCAACCAACAGGACAGAGAATAAACGTGTGTGCACACGTTAAATATATCCATGGCTAAGAGCTACTGTTCTTGCTTGCTTGCATCCTGACGTCTTACTGTTCTAAGTAAATTAAATATATTTCTTTCCAGCAAATCTCTCAATTACATAAATATTGAAAGTAATTTTAAACGAGTGCATATTGCACAAGTGACTGAGTTAATATACGTAGCCTATATGCTCAATCATATAAACATTTCTTTTTGGCAAATCTGTTAATTACATTAACGTTGTTCTAGTAAAACTATAGCCTAGTTTGTTCATGTACAAGACTTGCAGCCCGATCACTATACGCCTAATGCACTTGGGACGCCACCGCTGCCACGGGCACAGAGCAAGTAGCAACCTAAATGGAATTTATGTTTGAAGCTGACTCAAAGTATCTTCTGGACTGGTAAGTAAATGCAAATGCAGCACAATGACCTTGTTGGACAATTCAAAGCAATTTTTCTTGTGTGTGTGTGTGTGTGTGTGTGTGTGCGTGTGCGTGTGTGTGCGCGTGTACCCGAGCGGCAGAGCATGCCAGTGTCATGCATGCTTTAGGCTGTGTGGTTATGGGGGTAACCTATAGGTTGGGGTTTATCATGTGCTCCTTTTAATGTTTCGCCACACTGAGACTGTGCCCTGCACAGGTGAGACCCCAATCCACTGGTAATTAAAAAAGTAACTGTCACTTTTAACTTAGCTGTTATTTATTTTACTTGAGTAGATTTTTTATACTGGTAATTTTACTTTTACTTAAATTAAACATAATTAAAGTAATAGTATTTGCACTTAAGTATAATATTTTTGTACGTGTTGTTTCCACCTCTGAGAACAAATACATTGTTGAACTTGAAGATCTCCAATCAGCCAAACTTGCTCAGAGGGAGGATTCAGCAGCGACTTTTTATTCCTTAATTAATAGGTTTTAAAAGTTAAACGATTAAACTAGATAGATTTGTCCTTTCGAAAATTAATTGTGTACCATACAGCATGCGTCGGCAGACAGACAACTACAGTACAATTCCAACAAAAACTAATACCAACAACACCAAAGCACCTCGCCATAATAATTACGGTTCTACAGTATAAACAATGTCACCAAAGTGCTCTACATATTATGTTGATTAATAATAGTAGGTGCAGCATCCCCACATACAGAGGTTCAGTTTGTTCAGCAGTACAATACATATTGGTAATGGTCTGCGAGACACGGTTCAGAGCTGCTTGCATACGCTAAATAGGGGATGTGATATGTGGATAATAATCATATGCCCTTTCCTCACCACCCCACACTCACAAGTCATTGTCATGCAATTTTACTGTTGCCCATCAATCTTAGTGGACATGTTGACTATCTTATGCAGTTTGTATTTATGATTCACTGACAATGAAAGACAATGAAGTTAGGATTCTCTATACAGAGGTAGACCAAAAATGCATTGGCGCATACACTGAATATACTGTATATATATTATCTCAAATGTAAATGATGTACATGTGAGCTAGACAGTCAAATCCTTGTGTACATTAAATAAGAAGCTATTTTCTGCTAGCATGACCTGCAGATAGTGAAGTCTGTTTACACCTAAAGTACCATACAGTAGTTAACATTGGCCCATGCCAGCAGGGTCAGAATACAGTGTTTCCAGGGGAAAATGCCTCACTACACCTTTAACACTGCGCTATCTGATTGGCTCAAATGACTATAGGCCCGGGTCATTCACTTACTGTGTGTGTATGGCAAGTGACATCTCTGTGCCCTAAGAGTTCCAATGTAACTCTGGACGCATTCAAAACAACAACAGAAACCGAAGACTTACAACGGCTAGCTTAGCCCGGAAGCTCATGACATCCCTCCAGGCGTAGCAGAACACATGTGGAAGGTAGAGGACGAAGTAGATGAGCCCGCCACACGCTGCCGCCAAATTGGCCTTGGAAAAGAGGACGCTGATGAAGAAGCACTGGGTGATGGTGGCCAGGCAGAACACCAGCAGGAAGACAAAGATCACAGAGGGGTCGCTGTAATGCAGAACATTCCCATACTGCACCGGGGGTCAGGGGAAGGAAGCAGAAGGTGTTTGGAAACAGGTTAACAGGAGCATGAACTACAGCATACTCTGTCAGAGGGTACGTATGAAGTCAAAGGGTATGTGGAAATATTCATTCAAGTGGAGAAATACATAAAATGAAGATTTTGATCGTAATAATATTGATTTTGATTTAAGTCAGTGGGCAGACCAACTAGTCATGGGTTAAATATCTTACTTGTTAGCGTATTGGCCAACAGCCTCGTGAAAAGTAACCCTGACTTGTTACTCTGCTCCAATTTGAAAGGAGAACCTTTGCTCAAAGGTTGGAGGGCTAGTCTCAGTTTTACAGCTTGATGCAGATGTTTTCTCAAATATAACAGGCCATTAAAACACAGATTTTAGTAGTGTTAATACATACAGTGCTTAGTTCAATGCTGTACCAACATTCTATTTTGTGAATCAGTAATATTGTCTCTGTAGTTTTACCTTTACTTGAGATAGAACATTGTTCTGCACTAAACTACTGTACTAAATGCTAAAGCCCTCCAAAACAAGCATGGGGTCCTCCTTGAATCACCGTGAAATCACCTTGAGGATAAGCGTAAGGAGCAGGGCACTGACGGCTAGCGGGAGCATACTGGACGCGGCCCAACTGAGCCAATAGATGGAACTTCTCAGGCCCATCATCTTCACCGTCTCTTTCAGCCTGGCCTCCTTCTCCTGGACAATACCCTTGACAATCATGGCCACCGAGTAGATCCAAGCTAATGTCATGTATAAGGGGAGTGAACGTGCCAGCGAGCGCAGGAACCTAAGTGAGGGAGGTGCCAGATGGACGGATGTGGGGTGAGGAATGACGTGTCATCTCTACTGTTTCTCTATAATATAGTATGTTGTGTGATTTCATCTCTACTGTTTCTCTATAATAGGGCATGTTGTGTGATTCCATCTCTAGTTTCTCTATAATAGGGCATGTTGTGTGATTTCATCTCTACTGTTTCTCTATAATAGGGCATGTTGTGTGATTTCATCGCTAGTTTCTCTATAACAGGGCATGTTGTGTGATTTCATCTCTACTGTTTCTCTATAATATGGCATGTTGTGTGATTTCATCTCTGTTTCTCTATAATATGGCATGTTGTGAGATTTAATCTCTACTATTTCTCTATAATATGGCATGTTGTGTGATTTCATCTCTACTATTTCTCTTGACAAACAGACTATAGAAGCAAGAGGGGCGTAACCTGGGCAATACTTATTCCCTACTATGCTATGACCTTTCTATGGATCTTAGCATTGGGGATTAATGAGCAGTCTTCCAAGCGTCTTGGTAGTCCAAGAATTCCCCTTGCCATTCAGTCCCAGGAATAACATTTGATTGTTCATATTAAATGGATATGATTTTTTACTTGTATTGCCAACATGCAGCCAACATGCAGCAAAAAATGGGCGGGGTCATTTCAAAATAAAGGGCGAAGAAAATATGGATTGATATTTTACTAATCAGCGTTCTTTTTCATGAAGTGAATATCACCATGGCTAAAACCTTGATTTATTTGCCCGCTTGAGAAGGGTGCCAAGTGTTGGGGCAAATGTTAATACACTCCAATATATCAGTCTGGATGCCAGACAATAAATGCTTTACATCCCCTATAATGGAGAAGGAAACAAGCGTAAAACGACGAAGGACCAAGGTTCAGATGACAAAAGTCATTGCAGTCACACTAATCCAGATACAGGCCTCTGATGATTGCCATCTGATTCGCTCTTATTATTAATGTGCTGAAAATGGCTGTGAAATTATCATTTAGAGCGGGCATCTGATTTGAATACACATCATCCTCACAGTTGTTCCTCCAAGGCAGCCAACTAACTCAATTTATTGTTATTAATGTTTACAAATTGTTGATGGCTTGCAAACACATTAAGCTGATGGGAAATTACATTTCACCCAGCTGTTCAAATATCAGATTTTATTTACCAGCAGCATTTTCCAATTAAACTGCAAAAATTAATTAGTATGATCTAAAAGAGCCACCGTTCTCTATTCTTTATTTTCTACCAATAAGGCAGAGGTTGTATGAGGAATGATGTGACACCCTTAAGTAACAGAATATATACGCATCTGTCTATATAGTGAATACACATGCAATTTCTGTAAGAAGAAATTAAACTAATAATATATAATCACAATGCATGCTAATACATATGTGACATAATGCACATAACAGAAACAAATGTCTTGTTTCTTTTAAGAGTAAAAGCTAGATAATTTCTGCACATTTATTAATGTTATCTAGAATTGAGACAATTCCTTTGGCACTTGACAGTTAAGTTAGATTAAGGAACTATACACAGTATGGTGCTTCTCAAAGCCTATTAGTTATGCAGTCAGATGCCTAAGGCTGCAGAACTAGTTCTATATCCTATACATTCACAGTTATCAAATATGAATAGTAGCTGTTGGTATTAACATTTCAAATAATATCTATAAATTACAGTATACACTATCATAGAATATAATGAGGAAATACTGTAATACTTGCTGCCATGTCAATTATATTATAGTACCAAAACTGAACTGATTTAATTCAGATTGCAGTTAGTAGTCAATGACAATTCATTTTAATTTCAGTCCAGAAATGCAAAGCTTTCACAGTTTAAACTGAGTGTTCTTCTTGATACATGCAGCACACCAAAAAAGATGATGTAATTATAAGAAATAAGAGTGCAAATGAAATACTATGGGGGTGATTTTAATTTGACTAAATTGCAGTTTTGGTAGCATGCTTAATTAATTAACAAGAGAGGGCTGATTTGAGCAATCACAAGCTACTGTATGGGTACATTTGATTCAGTTCTTGTTAATTAGTTGTGTTCTGATTAATGAGAGCAGGAATACCAAAACACAAAGCACATCCCTTTTTTCAACCCACCTGACCTATGAGAGCAATTCTAGCTCTGAGCTTATTGTCCTTGAGTATTGCAGTTTTTTTTAACCCATATTGTTTAAATTGTAATGACCATGCATTATTAACTGTAACATATAGAAACATGGCTAGTTCATGGTTCAGTTCAACCCATGCCCTACCAAATGTAAATGTGTCAGAACTCAAAAACACAGCCGCTGATGCAAAAGTTGTCCAGTTAAGTTTAACTCAATTTTATGTCAACTTTTCCATTTATAAAAATAAAAAAGGTCACATGTGCCAAATACTATTATTATTTTTATAAAATTGTATTTACATATACATATATACTATATACAATACAATACACACATTGTGCTTTGTGATTTGATAGTCCATCTACCTTTCTCTCTACTGACCTTCACCATCACAGTTATGAGTGCACATGGAATGGTGAGCAGAACCATGTTCTCAGTGAACCATGCAAACCAAAGAGCAGAGTTGTGAACGCCAACAGCACGCAGCACTTCCTTCAGACGAAGTTCCTTCTCCAGAACCAGGCCTTTTATGGTCATGCACACAGAATACATGAAGGCCAACACCAGGAACATGGGTAGCATGTCTCCGATACTGAGGATGAAGCTGATCAGAGGAAGCCATTCACAGAGGTCAGATTCAAAGGCAACATACAGTAGGTTGTGAAAGTCAACATGGAAGCCGCAAACAAACAAATGGAGGCCAACACATAATTTAATCTGCTGTAGCCTATGCTCCTTCTCTGCAAAACAAGACAAATAGATTGATAATTGTCAACTAAAATCATGCTGGAATAATACAGGAGCATTGTGCCTTGTAATAATGGGGTAAAAACTAAAATGTACATTTCAAAACATAAAGCGCAACATACAGCAGTTACTTATGAGGGTAATTACAGTTAACTGTATTAGCTGTTGCTCTGGTAACCCAAAGACTGTTGCTTTCTATTCAGACCTGCCAATAAAACATATTTCTCTTTTTCAAAAAGCACAGGTATTTCGAACACTAGTGTGAAATAAGAAACTCCACAGACACATTTGATTTCTGGATGCATCACTAACCATTTAACGCTTTTAAAACGTGGTTTTTTAAATACATTTAGTGTTTTTACAGCATTTATCTGTAAAATTAAAAAGAACTATTTTACAATTATCTGACTGCCGTTGTTCAAGATCTGTTTAATGTTTACTTGTATTTGTCGTCCAATGACACAAAGACAAAGATGTGTTGTCCCTGAGGACGGCACATTTTAGGTTAAGACGCTGTAGAGATTTTAAATCAAGGATCTAAGACTTTTATAGATTGTATGTCATCGAGGTGTTTATCATTTTATAAACATGGTGCATCAGCTCAATCAATGCATTTAGTGCTGCCTGCCATGCCAGAGATGATGTGTGATTGGATGCTGTTACAACACAATAACGCAATATTAAACTGGCTCTATAATGCATCCAAAATGCCATGTCAATATCTTCTGCTCTGGCAATATACCAAAGTGCTACCTCTGCTTTATTAGACAGTGAAGGAGAGATATCAGATACATTTTGATAAAGTATGGATTTTGTGTATCACTTATGCTTACAATCGAATAAACGCTGGGGATACAGTATAATGCAAGCAAAGCACTCTTCCTCCCAGACATGTACAGAACACAAAGAGAATAGGCAGTAATGTTCAGAATTATGCTCCACTTTTGAGTCATTGGACATAAAGAATTCATTCAACTATATTTCCATTACATTTAAATTCAACAAATTTCTCCACTAACTTTTTTGCAGGAGTGATTTGTTAAACGGCTCACTCAAAGGTCTACTTCTCATAATTGGTAATTAGCCCTGAACAATAAGTGCTTTATTCACATGGTGATGAGGGATCACTAAGGATTTTCTTTGCCTTATAAAGATTTTCTTTAACCTGGCAAGTTGACAGGGCTATATGGACACATTATAACCAGTAACTCCTTACTGTAGGTAAGTAAAAAAACACATTAAGCTGATGCATCTCAAACTGGTCTTTTACTAATAGCAAATTAATGTGGAATTTAGGCAGCGTTTTTGGTAAACAAAAGAGAAAAAAATGAATCATCATATATCCATTGGTGTATCACATACTGTAAGACCCATATTGACATGAGCTTCTGATATTTTTAAAGAAAAGCTATAGGAGAAAACATTTTTTTAAATCAATCCATTCCAATCAAATAGTCATACGGATATATTTTGTTGGTGTTAACACTAACTATATAACGCTTAGCAACTTGGCAAAGGCTGGCAAATAATAATGTAAAATAAAATATATATGAAAGATGTACACATCTGGTTGTAATCATTGATATTGGAATGGATTTAATCATCCAGTAGTTATGTGGTACAATAAAGTATGCTGTACATAAAAAAGTTAGGTACTGTAGATGTTAACAGTAATGTGAAACCTTGAATGAGTCTTGATGTGAGGACACTTCCTCTTTTAGCTACTGTATGTGAGAACCTGAAGGGTAATGAGACTTGGTTTTCAGGACACTTCTGCTTTCCTCATGGGGCCAACCATTTCTAAGCAAGCTTTGTAATCCACAAGAAAGAACTGGATGACAGAGAGTTTAAATAGTTCAATAAATTGTAGACCAAACAAAATCAAATCCCCACACACAGGTTGGAAAGAAAATGTTTTTGCTTTTACATCAAGCTGAACTTCTCAACTCAAAATGAAAAGACCAACTCGTCCTCTTCACACATTCCCTAGGGAGGTAAACAGCATCAATTGGCAGTAGTCAATCTAGCTCTTCAAATATTGTGATCAAGCTAGCAATTGTCTAAGAGTGAATGCTAATTCAACCTATTCTGGATTCCAATGAAACCCAATCACTGTAATGGTGGATAGCCTGTGCAAGTAAACTCTATCTCACAACACTAGAAGGTGAAGATCAGTCATGCACACCACGTCTGACACTGACAACCTTGCCACCAGACTCTCTTGAATTATACATTCCCTGATCGATCAAAGGTGCTTAAGTAATAGAACTGCTTGTGGGTCTGTGTTACAGGGCTCTAGTTACAATGGCATCCGTGACCTAAATTTAGGGAAGCTGGAAGACTGGATTTTCAGTAAATCAAGTGATAATGTAAGATAGCTTCACAAGAAATCCAGGAGGGTATAATATGGTAAACAAATCTTCGTGTCTAATTTCAAGCAAATCCATCATCGTCTGGTTGGCTGGTGGTGACAAATTTATTGAGGGTAATTTAGCTAGCATGGTATTTGACAATTTGCAAATTATTCCACTACTGACAATATTTTTATGAGAATTGTTTACTCAAGGTACAGTATATGTGACATATTAAACACCATTTAAAACAGTCCATAAACATAAACAAACGGACAGTTCTTCCGTGAAAATTTTGTTTACATTGTGTTATTGCTTTTACCATGATATGTTATTTGTTTTACTTTTACAGTAGAGCTTTAGAAGAAAACAATATGTCTTAAGTTGCTCTGGTTTGCATAATCAAACTAAAATAAGGAATAGAGACAACTTTGCAGCTAGACACAAAATATATTTACGAGAAACAATGACGATAATGCCAGACGACGCAGCAAACATCAGTGTGAGGAGATAATATTGAGGTAAGGAAGTTACAGTTTAAAAAGAGTTCAGTATACTGTATGGGCTACCACATTCATTTGGCTTCACATGCAGTACAGAGGGCTACCTACTGAAATTGGCTACAACTTCAACCTCCCCCATTCCTTGTTTTATAAATAATATGTAAAAGTAGCCTCTGATCTCATATTAAACTCATACGACATTACAGATAGCAAGGGTATTCACACAAGAGATGTCTCTGGTTCCAGAGTGTAAGCTGGTACCAAGGTCTCCAATAAAAGAAAAGCTTGCCTTATCGGGTCTTGGTGGGGTCAAGCTCTTATCCTCAGCTGTCATCTCTAGGCTGTGCACCATGTGAATGTGAAGACAGCAACCGTATACAGTTTGCTTATCTCAGGTCAAAGATGCCAACAGGGTTAGCTCTGGTTGAAATGCCTATATTGTGGGGCGTTTACAGAGAATATTGTATAGCAAGGGCCAGAGGAAGACATTATGAGCGAAGAATGGAAATAAGAATAAAACGCAGGGGCTATTTTATGCTTGAGACCAGTTACATAAGTGAGTACATGCTGACTCCACACACTTTTCAACATGGCTATGTTGTATGAAGTTCATTTTCCCCAGATGGATACGTTTCAAATGTTAATGAGACAAAATAAATATATACAGGTACGTGTGTGTGTATATATATATATATATATACACACACTGTATATGACATTTTCAGCCATTATAAAATTCATTGTTAAAGTCAGATTAGGATTTAAAGCGTGAAATGGTACAGATGATATCTGGCATGTTCAAGTGAATGCACAACGATCTTCCTTTGGTATTGGCCAGCAACATAGCATGATTGTAGACAGAAATAATTACCAGGGAGCTTCTTTCCCATAATACCGCTCTGCATTTTACTGCATCTTCCTTTATGTGATTCCACTCTCAATTATTTATGAATGAAATAGCAGATTTCAAGTGTTAATAATTTACAGAAATGCCCAAATGGCAAGACAGGCGAAAGAGTAAATGGTGGATGGGATGGAGGGTATTGCGATTCTTTATAGCATCCATTTATCTTCTGTAATTATTAATCTTTTGTTTCAGGACGAGGAAAATGATGCAAGGATGCAGTATTGAAGGAAATAAGCTGTAGAATGATTGTGTAAATTCAGATCATTACCATGGAAGAGTTGCAACTGACGGCAAACAATAAAGGTGTTTTATGTATGACAGCTTTTCTCGGAGATGGCTGCGCACTGTCTTTGCGTCTGAGTTGTTGTGGGTAAGTTAGTATTAGGGATATCTACCCTCCATCTGCAAGGCTTATAACATATTCTAGATAAAATGCCAGGAATTCTATCTAAATGCGGATACATTATTTTGGTACAGTAGGTTGTATATTACATATGTCATTATGCAATTTCAGTGTCAAGGTTTTCAGTTGAGAAAGATGCTATGGCCTTTCCTTTATGCCATACTTATGTCATTACAAAACACTGAAATAAATACACTTTAATTCAGGTATGATGGACTTACACATTATCGTGTGCTAAATCTTGGTCAACATAATTTTAAACAAAAATGAGAATGTCAAAATGTCCATTTGCAAATTAGTCTGCAATATGATCTCAAATAATTTAAATGTCAGTGGCTTCAACATGCAAGGTTTTAATGCATTTGAATAACCCTCTACACTTGGCCCATCGTTTAATTAATAAGATTGCATGTATATATGTTTTAGAACACAAATAGTGGTTTTAAATCTAAATTGTTATTCTACTGATAGTTTTCCATTATGCTTGAATATTTTTAAGCCAACATAACAACTGTAATATTTTATTAGACCTACCTTTCCATGAAAATGATATTGTCTTTAGATGGCATCACTGGGCTTTTCTTTAATTAATGCAAATCATAAGGGTGCTGCAGACTCAAATCGGGTACTGGTGAAGACTGATTCATCTCCCTCCTAAGGTCAGTGGCAGTGTACGTCAAGACTAACAACTAAAGGTATACCTCTTTCTACACCTGCAGTGTACTTTTCTACTTACTGTATGTGACACGCCACATGGATTGTTCATCTGGGGAACCGTCCATCAAAACAGTTTGAACTTTCAAAACATTCTTGGCAGTTAATTGGATGAACCAAAAATGACAAGTCTGTCATTGTTGTTTTCAAGTAACTTCACTGTCATCACACCTAAACCACGGCAGTAGCTATCAGTACGACGGAGATTGGTAAATTCAGTTGTTACTCAGACTCAAGTCACAAGGATTTCAAGCTTTCCAGACTAATTCTCTGCGATGGTCTCGCAAGGCTACTTTTCTACTGCTAATACTCTCTATATATATTTTGATTGCTTATTAATTTGTCTTGCTTCCTGATTGTTTACTGCAAACATACTGTATCATCCTACAGTATACAGTTTAGTTACATCACAACAGCATCAAGAATAATTTGCAAATCATGATTCTATAACATTCTAGAGTGAATACGTATCTATCTCATCACATGGAGGACTAATATAAAAACTGGGACACAGTATGCACATTTTGTGGCAAACGCAAGGTGATCTCAAATGAAAGGAAGGAAGTGACCTAGCAAGGTAACCTTAATAATTTAGCATGTATCAAGCATTCAGAGATGTCCTGTGGTTTCCTAATCAATAGGTTAGACTCCGCTGTTTCAATCTTCATTTCTCATTCTGTTTGTTTTCCCTTGCCTATTTTATGACCCATAAGGACAATAATTATGTTAATAATGTTGTTTGATTTTGGAAATACAAGTACTTAGGGAGCTCCCCCTTATGCAGCTTGTATGGCGTTATTGACGACATAAGACAGTGGTGTCGAAAAAGAAAGACAATGAAGCTATAAGGAGAATGATGGGAAAATAAAACTAGCATCCGGAAGTTTCCGTGGGGAAATCTGGAAGGACTAAGTGACTGATAAGGCTCTAACTCGACTGTGTGGCGGCTGTGAGTGAAAACTCTCAAGGGTGAGGAGAGCTTTATTTTTGCCATACATTTTCCCCCCTCCTTTAATCACATGGATGACAGATAACGGCTTTTGTACTCACGCGTCGTCCACATAGCAAGGGTACGGCATTTGCTGAGCGTATACACCAAGGGGCTGGCTCTTCGATGTGTGTATACATGTAATACCATGCTCCATCATATCCTGCAGGTAGGCAAAGCCTCCCCATATATAACGCAGGTCGTTGAAGGCATTGTCTCTAGCCCCGGGAGACCATGATCTTAGGAAAGAACGAACACACAAACCCCAACATTTATATTAGTAAAATCAAGAAAACCAGGTTGGTTAACACTTGGTTACCAGCCTGTTTAGCTAGTAGAACTGCTGTACCTAATAATCTGAGATAATTATATCTCACTGCAAGATGTCACAGTAGCACCGCTAATCACCCTTGTTCTTGGTGGCATACAGAATACACTGTAAATAGTATTTAATGATTATGTTTAAATATAGGTGAACAAGTGCAGTGATTTCTTTCTACAATAAGATTGAATGAGTTGCATGACCAACCTCTCTTTTACCCTATTGCTGCGTTCCACTTCATCGACGTCCATGCGGATTTTGTACTTGACAAAAGGAGGGGGCTGACTGTCGTCTGGCTGGAGGTTGTCAAAAACAATCCCGGCCCAATATTTAGAATTTTTCAGAAGCTCCAAAGCTTTTTTCACCAAATGTCCCTCTGTTGGGGCGGCTTCAAACTTATTGAGGTCCAAACACTGTTGACAAACAAGTGAATACAAGTTACACAATGCATGCATAATAAACAGGCCGATGTAATTGGCAGTTAAATCTGCTTTGGAATTAGACTTTTCTTAAATGTTTCTTAATGGTCTCCAATACTGTAGGGCCGATTTTAGAAAAGAAATAGCATAATTAACATGGGAGCAACTCAGCCCTTGCAGAATAGCAGATGGCTGTTTAGCAAATTGTCCCCTACCAGCTATTGACAATCAAACAGTGAGAGGAAGACCAAATGATGTCCAAATTATGCAGAGCTGCCAAGGCAAACGATGGCATGCCGTTTGTGTGACCAGCAAATGGTATGGAGTATTGCTAGCTCTCCTTGTGCTGTAGACTTGTCCTCTTGTTTCACGAGTGAGATAATGAGTTGGATGTCCTGGGCCCAAACCACACATGACAGCTGCCCGCACAGAAACACTATGGTTAGCCATTGTACATCTGTCAGAATGCTTTAGATTGTAGTGTAGGGTTGTAGGCATGGCCGGCTTGGCAACCCACTGGCACAAACTGGTTTCATACCATTGAAATCAGTAAACTGCTAATTACAGATAAACACTAACCAGCATATTAAATGTCTAAATTAAAGCCTAATTGATGTTTTTTGAAATGCACTTTATAATTAGGTGCAACAGAAAACAGCTATTATCGCAAGTGAATATTATTACTACGGTACTGGAATTATATATTCAGACTCCCACATGCAATTTTCCTACCACCTACGGTACAGTAATCTTCTGGTCACTCCCAACCATATGTACTGTAAGACTCTTCATCTTAACTTCACAAAAAAATAATAATTTTGTCAAAAACATACTATACTGTAGGCCAACAACATGACTTTACTGGCAGACATAATGTAAACATGTTGTCAATTAGGTTTTATATTTTTATTTTATTTTGGTAACAAAGAAAGTATCTCACTAAGTTCAAGCTATGCTGTATTCACTAGCAGGCGAGCTCTTGTGGAAACAAGCAGAACTGCCAATCCTTGCTTGGCCTAATTCAAGAGAAACATCAAACAGCAATACATTCAGATTGAATAGACCAGAAGAAGCCATGTGACTGCTGTCGACAGATATCTGCATGAAGAGATGAAAATGAGCCAATCTACAGCATGAAAAACATGTTGTTGGCTCGTGTGCAAATCTGTTTAGCCGGCGAGTGCCAAATATCTGCTTTGTAGACAATAACACATCATCATACAAACGTGATACTCTGATCTTGGATAAACGTAGCTAAATAGCTCACATGGCCATCTTCGCAGATATTGGATTGGTGCATTCACTTTGACATGATATAGAATATGGTTTGCAGCAGATTGGATCCGGTTAATGAAACATATATCACAGGCACAGCCCAACTGCATAGTCTCAGTAACTAAATCAAACTGCAGGTGCAGGGAAATGCACATCCATCTTGTCAACAAATATCTTTGTTAGGCCTCTGTATTAACACCCTACAATTGCATTTCACTTAACAGGATATGTAAAATAAATCTAATTTATACATCAATAGCTCAACTAAGCACGTTTATGGAGAGTGTGCCGTACGTGAAATGGAATGAAAGAACGTCTTGATCTCGCTACACATGCATGAGCACATTTATCTGGGGAGTACATAAAAGGCTGTCTTGTAAAATCCTTACCATGGCATTCATTTTGAGAAATGCACTTCATCATCGGTGGAGAAAATGCACTGCATTGTTTGTGAATTTTACTGGCTGTGTATGGCTAACCCCAAGACCATACTGTACATAGCCTTCAATGTTACCTGGCAATGTATAGTAGTGTGTGTGTGTGTGTGTGTGTGTACGCTCGGTCAGTAACATGCTACTGTAGGAAAGATATTTCCTTGTCAACAATTGTGTGTGCGTTCGTACCTGAGACAACACTTGTTTTTAAAATCACTATGGGAGTACTCAATGTAATGATAGATCTTTTAATGGTTCTAAAAGGTTGTCAAGATGAAGTCGTCTATCTTTTATATACAAAAAAATTTATAAAGTTGCATGCACCCGAAACTGATAATGTGAAGTGGCGAAATATATAACATTTTGGTAAAACTTTGGAGCGAAAAAGTAAAAAAAAAAAAAGCTACAATAAAAATAATAATTAAAGCTACAAGCAGCGATTACGGGCGCCAAGCCATAGGGGCAAGCAAATAGGCAAGCCATAGGGCAAGCCAGTAAGGCAGCCTTGACCTCTGGTGACCTATT
>JAODTR010017947.1:0-25633 GCA_025399935.1 Amblyopsis rosae
TTTGGAGTTCAGGAGATTGTCTTGACCAGGACCACACCCCTAAATGCATTGAAGCAACTGCCATGTGATTGTTGATTTGATAATTGCATTAATGAGAAATTTAACAGGTGTTCCTAATAATCCTTTAGGTGAGTGTACATGCGCGAAATTGACAGCTGCCGATGTTCGTCTGCCGTTCACTTCCATCCTATGCGAGCGAAGGAGCGAATACAACCTTCGCTTCCTGTGGCGAAGCAAAATCGCATCTGCACTTCGTCTAGAGTTCAACACAGCTGACAGCGCAAATGTGTGGTTATTTCACCTTTCCATGGTTTCTCTACGCTACATCGCTGCTAATCTTTTCAAACGTGTTTGGGACTTTATGCTATAGCGCAGCGAACGCAAGAAAAACAACAGCGGAGTTTCCCAAACTAGTTCTAAATCCATTGGTGGAGATAGTCAGATAGCCTTGCAAAAAAGACCTGTATACAGACATAAGGCTCCCCAAAACAAATTGACTGACTTGTCCTATTTGAGCTTTTGTGGGTTGGCAGACTCCCAAATGCAGCACCAAAAGCCCATAATGTGTCCCCTTTAAATCCATCACCCCGAAACAATGATGGAACCATACAAATCATTGCACATTGTACTCACCTTCAGGTGTTTGAATAGTCCAGCAGCGACCTTAAGGCTCCGGTGAACATCTTTTGCTTCAGTCTCTGTTATGCTATGTTATTAAAAAAAAGAACTGAGTGAATATTCTAACCCAGAGTAACAATAGCAGTAAGAAGTAAGAATCTACCAATTGACATAATTGTGGATAACATTAAACTGGAGAGCACGGTGACGCAAGCACAACATACTTCTCCTTCCCGGCGAGTCTTGAAGCAAACTTGGTGTACCAGAGAGCCACATTAAAGGCCATCGAGACCAGCTCAAATACTGCATCTTGTTGGGCACTACAGGAACAGATGGAATGGAACAGATCATATTAGGTTGGTGCAAGGTTTATGGAACACATTTTGGTTAAAAACCATGTAACACACTTTATTGAATATTAAGTACTTACAGGTTTACATAAAAGGAGTTGAACACAATGTTTAAGACCAAAAAGAGACTTTGGGGGGGGGGGGATTGAGATATAGAGATATATATATCGTACTTTTAACAAGGAGTTGGAATTAATTGAATATTTCTATGAAATGCGTCTTCGGACATGAACATATTTCCTCACAAAAGCCTGTTGTTTATTTTACTGCATGAATACGGTTTAAGGTGTAGCATATATTTGCATTTATTTGCAAAACTATATTTCGTATATCTTTGCATGCCTGCCCTTATCACAGTTGTATATATAGATAAGGTCAGTGGAATTTAACCAATACCTCTGAAGAGAGAAATATCTAAACCCATCGAGGTATGTTCATCCTCTTTTGTTCTCCACGTGTGCACGGTCCACATGTAGCCTGTGAAGCCTTACCTGGATCTAACCAAAGCCGACGCAAGCCCAACGTGATTGATGTATACTGCACTATACCCGCACTACCAACAGAAACCAGCTACCACTACCAAACTCTTGTGCCACTGCCTACAGATAGGTGCATTCGCATTCATAGATAGATTAGACAGACAGACAGACAGACAGATAGTACTTTTAACAAGGAGTTGGAAACATTCCTCAGAAAACTTTGGTCCATATTGACATGATAGCATCACGCAGTTGCTGCACATTTGTTGGCTGCACATCCATGATGCGAGAGCAGAGCTTTCAAAAGCAGAAATCACCACCACTGATGAAGATCCATCTATGGTCTCTAACCCTACATCCCAAAGGTGCTCTATTGGGTTGAGATCTTCCCTGTTCTGATGCTGAGTTTGAACTTAAGAGAGTTGTCTTGACCACATCTACATGCCTAAATGCATTGAGTTGCTGCCACGAGACTGCCCGATTAGCTATTTGTGTTAAAGGCAGGGTCAGTCATTCTTGCTAACTTCTGACTTAAATCAAAACAGTATCGCTCCACGGTCCTCCGCGGCAGCGCCTCACATGTCGAAATGCACTGTGAACACTAATGCGAGATGGAAGTTTTAAGTTCAAAATACATTATTTTTAGGGGTACCAGGAAGTAGCTGTTGGCATATTCGCCACAGGGTTAATACCACTAAGTGGTGCAGTAAAGTCTGAGAAATTGTTTCTCAAATGATGTACATCTTCACCTTGGAGTGTTTCCTTGTAAGGTGTCAGTCCATCTGAAGTTCTGGATGAATCTCATCTTATTCTCCTGAGTCGTTCCGTCCAAGGACATGATGAAGCCTATTATATAATCAACCAACCAAACAATAACTAGCAGCGACTTGTTAGTGGCAAAACAGAACAATGGAAATAAATGTTAAAAAAAGGACAGGGAAACAGATGTTATTGAATTTTTCTATTAATCTAATTCTACTGTACTCATAATTTTTACTCAAAATATTACTGTCTTGCTTAAACTAATAGATCCTGATTTTACAAGATACGTGTCTACAATTTTCCTCTCTTATCAGACTGGGCACTTCACAGTATATAAAGCCAACAGGTGTTAGTGAAACAACAGATGGTAAACACTGGACCTACCAATCAGAAAAAAGATCCAGATTGTATGATGATTGGCCAATGTTTCTCTAACCGAATGACTGCGTTCCAATTCCCAGATCATAGACTGATATACATATTGGTTATGTTCAGAAAGGTGTTCCATTTCATTTATGTTCAATTATCTGAATGTCAGGTATATCACCAGGCAGGAGTAGAGTTATGGATCGGACAATTGACCTATCCCAAGCCCTGCCCCTTTTTTGCATGTCCTACAATAACAGTTGAGCATTATTTTTTTTGACGGAATCTCCCGGAAACTGTCAGTTTTCCTGTAATAATCTATTATGCTGTTTTGTCCAACCTAGTTACAGTAACAAGGTTGGACAAGTGAATAGGGCGGTGCTTGGGATAGGTAAATTAGACAAACAAAAAAAACTAAGCGATTGTTTGCCGTCTGCCACGCCCACAAAACAGTGAACGTATACGAGAATATGTAAGAACGCAGCAAACAATTGAGTGAACTTGTCATTCAGTCAAGTTAAACATACCAATAGTGTGCTGAATGTGGTTGTTAATAGAAGTTAATTTAATCTATTACTTGGACCAATGAGGCTTTTACCGTATGTATGCATGTATAATTGTATATAACTACTATTCTGTTTTATACATTGTTGTATGTATGTTGTTTTAGAGATACTTCTTGACCAAAGTCTCCTGAAAAAAAAAGGTTTGAATCTCAGCAAGATTGCATGGTTAAATACATTTTTAAATGCACCAATAGAAAAGTGCTGGAAGGGGCCAATAATTACAATACACCTTAAGCGGCACAACCTCTACTGTCATGCAATGCACATTTATTCACCTTGTAAGAGAGAGAAGTACGCATCTGTTGCATTTTTCATGATCTCATGGTTGCAGGTCTGATCTGTGAACATTTCCAGGAGTCTGGCTCGGTTTGTCCTCAAGTCACTGCATGATGGGGAGGGTTACTTAATGAACCATTACGAGAATCAAAACATCTTCACAGCATTTTGACGATTTATTTTACAGCCCCATTGGAAGGGTAAGAATTGATAATAGATTATATAACTAAAATAGTTTGATAAGCAAGTCATTTGTAGTAACATCACAAAAAACTATGATTATAATCTGCACAATGGTTTCACACATACTATGGTTATCATGAATAGTCTATTCAGATAATAGTGTAGAGCAAAGTATAAGTGATATATAAGACATACTTGCATATCTTATTTGCAGCAGGGCTGCCGGCAACTCCATAGAAGTTGAAAGAAACTGGGGCTGTTGCCTTCAACGGGTTTCTGTGAAACCAGTGTGCCATCCCGTCTCTTAGATGCGGACACACCTAAAGCTGATGAAAGATACGTGGAACACCTTTTTCCATGAGCTAACGCTGCATTACAATTTAAGTAATGAATGCGTTATAATGATTCTGGAGAGGCTGGTCCCACCAACAATATAACGTATGTCATGTATACCGGTAGGTACATTGTTGACAGGGTTTCAGCTAGCTAACATACCATATAGCTTGAAGTACAGTAGTGTAGCATTACATCGTTTGAAAAAAACGTTGGATATGTGAGCCTATGTGCCTTTAACTGTTGTATTACTAACATAGTGGTAGAAATATTATAATTATTTTCATTAGAACTGATAAAAACATTAGCATGGTGTCAGCTAAATGTAAAGAGCAATTACGTAAGCTAAAGCGATGGCTAACATTAGCCTTTCTGTGAAAAGTAAATTAATTCAACTGTAAAACTAGGACATCGAGCAATAGTCTAAAATGTTATTACGATCAAATAAACGAATCACATACAGAATGAATATGTTGTGATCGCTATTACTTACTGTCTGGGTTTCAAACAGCTCCCTTATGAAGTCTGACTGAACAATTCAATTCAGGAAATAAACACAAAGTATACTCCAGCCAATCAACGCGCAGTATTCAGTCACATGATTGTCCCAGAAATAGGAAAACAATACACTCGTATGTATGTACTCAGCATTTATGTAAAAAAAAAAACAAGTAGGCTACGCAAAGGTATTGATGTTACCATGCTAACAAACCCCCGTTAATTCATTTTTATTGTTGACAAAACATACGTTAGAGAAATAAGCATATGTCAAGTGATGAACATGTTTAGGCATACACTCTTATGTAGCCTATACGTCTAACATTCTAAGCCCTCTTTATTTACACTGTAGAGAGCCCTGTCAGTAAACGTCTGATTATTTTTATTGTGTGCTTGAAAACTCAACTCAAAAATATATATGTTATGTTCATATGTAGACACATTCTAAAGTGGTGGTGTAATACAGGTCACAGCATGCATCTTGGCAGATGACCAGCAACTGGCGTTAACTAGCTAGCACAAAAATATTTGACGGCGCAAAGCCATCCTTGTCTTTGTAATTAGATCAACAAAACACCCGTGTTCTTATCTCTGCACAACTTAAAGCAAAGAGTACAATGTCCTACATACAGTTACAGTAAACATCTCACCATTCAGCACTGGACTCAACTATAGATTTTATAAATCACAAAACTTGATTAGGCACATTGGATGAATGCCAAATTCAGAAGGCACATTGGTCATTTTCAGGAAAACTGGTACAAACATGACTGAATATAAATTTTCCATTTGCTCATACCTATGGAATGGACATTAAGCTTTGTCAATGTGAATGAAATCTATACATTTCTTTTTAAATATATATACACACACACCAAAACCCCCATTATGTTCTCTTAACCCAATGTATACCTTTTAGTGGTATGTGTACATTTAGAGCACAATAGTCACAGTAAATGTTAACAAAACCAAAATCTGCTATCAGAAAAACAGTAAAGTCAATATCACTGTAGTTCTCAAAACTAAGACATTCTGGGAAGCATTTGTTCAAATTACAGAGAACTGTGATGCAGAAAGTACATTTATGTTAGTTTACCCCACTGATCATTATATAATATATACATTTTGTGTATTTGATTGTCATAAACCTACATATAGGTTTGTGCATTGCATGTATATTTTGTTTTTAATTAAATGGTACCGTAGAAAGCACACGCAAAACAACTGCAACATCTTAACGTAATTCAGTGATCTACTCAAACATATGTCAGGACCGTTTCCCAAACACGTGGAAGACCACACCACATCAATTTCATAATAAAGGCCCCAAGAAAATAACTTATAAAATATGATACATTAATTTGCTTGCATTCACAAATGACAGACATTAAGGTCTTTGGCAACTGTGCAGCTGTGGTGAGAGATAATTATAAGATAATCACACAATAAACAAGACTCTCGCATCTGAAAATTGATCCTCGTTTTTTTTGACAAAACCCTATGAAATTACAAACGTGTGAAAAATATATAAAAAAAAATTAATAAGACAGAATCTATCCCCGGAACCATGGAAACAAAATTAAAAAGAACAAACAACATGTATCAGTCTTAATTGACTAAACACATAAACTATAGACGTTTTGCATAGTTTTTACATAATATATGGTCTCGGACATCTCCCCACCCTCCATTCTTCATGTGTGCCTTGTGCTCCACCGGCTCTGCACCGCTGCTGACAAGAGATGGAGGGAAGAGGCCTTCCTTGGCACTCTGAAGCGACTCCGTGACCTTTAGTGAGGCCCACACTGGATTGCACTTCTCCTTCTGGTGAAGGCCACAGTTTCCGGTGTGAAGAACCCTGGAACCCCGGGCCACCAGCACTTTGAGCGGCGTCGATATGCACAAGCCAGACAGGTGCTGCAGCGTCCAATCCCAATTGTAGTCGTCGTAGGTGCAAAAGTCACTGCTACAGCCCATGAGCTTGTAGTAGACCTCTTTAGATATGGCCAGTCCTATGTTGTGCTTGGTGGACATCCACCCAGTTGTCAACACCTTATTGGACAGTGAGGTAAAATCTGTCAGAGCATTGTGGTTGCCCAAAGCCAGCATATCACAGTCAGGGCATTTGGTCTTTCTAAACTGAATCATAGATTTATAGAAATTGTAGATGTCAGGCAAGATGTAGTTGTCCTCCTCTAGAAAGACAACAAAGCCACTGTAACCTTGCATGGCTTTCACTCGCTCCCACACAAAATGCAACTTCCACCACCAGTGGTGTTTGGTTTGAGTGATGCGTGCTTCCCTGTAGTGACCATACGAGTCAGGGTGCTTAGCGTTCAGGCATCCTGTTTTGATGGCTTGGTCCTTGGATATGTCGCGAGGACAGTCCCGTGGATCCTGCCCCGGAAACTGGCCAGGATACAGCTGAGTGCTGAACGGGAAATAGATCTGCAGTACTTTGCAGAAAGTTATGCCCTGCACAATGGCATTTATTTCCTCTGATAAGTAATCATGGCTAAAGATTAATAGGAAGCTACGGACCTCAGCAGCATTTTCTAACGACCTGATAAACAGTCTGAGGTATTCTGGCCTGTTGTGAACCTGCACAACTATGACCATTTCAGGCTCACCTGGAAAAGTATTTGCATTGAGTATCGATTGCTTGAAATTTGCACTGTAAACGGCTTTTGTCAACTCAGGCAAAGACCTAAAGTCAAATTTCAACGCTGTTCCCTGGATCTTTTCTTCAATAGAGCCACTTGAATCCTCAGAAACGATTAATGCACGTGTTGAAAAGAAGAGCGTGATGATCGCACAGGAAACAACCAACAAAACGAGCACATTTTTCTTAAACAACCGAAACCTCATTTTCGCTAAAGTGTCTGCAGTGTTGGTGCTTAATAATATTGGTTTTGGATTATCAGACTACCGAGATAGTCTCCATTGTAAATGTCACAAAGTCGCTTTCGCTGCCGACAAACGCCAGTTCTTCCAGGGGTGTTTATAAGTGTCAAAAATAGATTGACGTCTTACTTCCACAGATTGTTTCATAGATGTTGCAACTGCGAAATACCAATTCCGCTTTTCGGCAGCACCTGTAAAACACACAAAAACAATCTGCATATCTGTCTTGGAAAAGCGCTCGTTTCAAAACGAATCGAAATGACTTACCAAAATAAATTCGTATTGTGTCACTGCGCTGGGAACAGGAAGACGATAATAAAACTATGAACCATCTTCTGGTGACTTCTTGACTGCATGCTGACGTGTATAATCCAGCCAACGGGAACACACATGGCTCTCCGTGAACGAATCAGTGTCCTACCTACTTATTGTGTAATACGAGAAGGACATGTTAATCAAATACTACAGCTGGCTGTAAACCTAGTCCTATATTCTTAACACAGTATGGCTAGTTGGAAAAAGCCTTAATTAAAATATCTAACTATTTTTGTAGTTTGTGATCGCTGAGACGATAACTCAAATAATTTAGCCTTGATGTGATGTATTCTGACGGTTGTTAATTTCTGAGAATGTGACCATATGGTTGCCAGTTCAGGTTCGACCGGTTAGATATACTAGGAGCTAGGCAATTGTATCCATATCAATTTTGGTTTGTATTCTATTTGTATTAGAGCATGCTAGACTACTTCCTTGAAAATACAATAAAAACAAAATAGGCCAATACTATATTGTTTCACCTACAAAAAAAAATATACAAAAAAAAAAATATATATATATATACACGGTATATAGGCAATTGCTTATTTGCTTATTTTGAAAAGTCAACATTGTTGTGTAGTAATCAATGAAATTTTTATCTATGTGAACTTTGAACAGAAAATTACCATAAACTTCACTCCATTTGAAATCCTCCAGTCCACTTTGACAAAAGGGAAGGTTAACTGAACCTAATTTGCCTAGGTTGATGAGGCAAGCAGGCAGCTAAAACCCACTTCCTTAAGATAAGCACAGCAGGGACCAGCTGCACAACATGTTTGGCCAAGCTGCATGAAACTGACACACTGTTTTACTCCACAATATAAGCATGACAGGCATTTCAAAACGCTGATTCCACATAACTTTGGACAGACTAGGCAGGCATAACCACTATGTACATAATGTAGCCTATCTTCTGAAAGGGGACCCCGGTCAAACGCTAATGCTATTGGCATGGAAATGTTTGGAAACCCCTGTCCTCTATGACAAGGTTGACACAAGATGGACTATAAAATGTACTATAACATGTCAGCACAGTACTGTCTAAATGTGGCATGTGCATTTTCTGCCTTCACTCTTTTGAGTGTCTGTCCAAAGGAAAAGGTGTGATCGCAATATGAAATAATATAGGCTATACAATGGCATCATCCAGTCCTATTTTGCCGTTGGGCAAACTGGGAGCCAACAGGAGTATGTATGCCAATTCCCGTTCAGCTTTGACCCACTTTCCCACTGTAGATATATTGCTTGCTGCGGTGCTAATGTTGAGCAATTACACAGTCTGCTGAAGCAGGGCCAGGTTGGATGATGGGAATGGGTGGGCATTTCAGTTTTTTAAGGGGGCACACATTAACAAAGCAAATGAGAATGAAAATAAGAACAGCTACATATTCTGCAGGAAGGTGCAGCCGGCTTGTTATTCAAGAAATTGGATATACCTATTAAATAATACTTTATATTGAATAAGACAACCAGTCCTATTGAATACATACAGGAGAAATACAGGTATCCACACACCATGAGCAACAACAAAATTGGTGTCACAATTATGTTCACGTTATAATGTTATATAAAATATTTGTTTGGGGGGGCAAAGCATTTCATTTGGGGGGGCATTGCCCATCAATGCCCACCCTTGGAGCCGACCCTGTGCTGAAGTCACCTACACACTGTGCCACACTGTAAGCTCGACTGTCATGGCAATCCACTTAGTTTCTGTGTTGCGTTGAGTCTTGTGATGCATGTATTTTATGTTGTGTCTTATTGCACTTTGGACTGTGAGAAACAGCATTTGGTTCACTTGTATAGGCTGTATGGGAATTAATGCAAATAAACTCTTGAACTAGCCTATATCAGCAAAGTGTTTACATATTAGACTAGGCCAACATAACTGTAGATGCACATTTTGTTTCGGGAGATGTGAAATGGCGAAGCTAACACAGATGCAATGCATGAAGTCATACAGTGTATTTGCCATTAGGGCAATTCTCTGCAACATGCCTCATGCATTTTAATGTGCAAATCTAATCAATAACCTTCTTTACTGGAGGTTTAAATTACATCCTTGTTTAGAGGTAGGCCTACCTAGCCTATTTGGTATCCTATAGATTACAAATAGTCACACTAAAACACTGATATGAATCAGATAAAGATAAAGGACTTCCACATGATGTGAATCACACGTTCATATAAATGTATCTGTAGGCATGCCTAAAAAGACGTTTGGCTTTTGAAAGCAAACCACGACAGAGACCATTAACGCAACTTTAGTAATATCCTCAGTGCAATTACTCATGTTAGCCAATAGGTGACAGCAGAGAATCTCATCTACCTATTGACCTCATCCAGCTATTGACCTATCTATTATTTATTTCAACCATGAGATGGCAGCATTATATCATAGCAATCTACTTTCCTAATTAAAGTTCTGCAGTTTGGACAATTCTAAACTATCTCCCGTAATACTTATATTTATATCATAGTACTTAATATATGTGCGCATCAGTATTGGAATTGCTTATTAATGCAATATGATTTATCTAAAGGCCTATAGGCTATTATTTAGTTTTTGTACTTATCGAGCAAAACAATAACATCACAATAAAATTTTAACATATTTATAACCTGTCAATCAATAAATATTATTTTTTTTCCCCCGCAAGACTCCTGTTTCCATTCTGAATTGAACTATAGACTATATGCCAGGCAGACATTGTGGTGCAGCAAAAAAACAACTTTTTGTAGGGGGTGATATTTCTCGCTTCAAACAACTGTATTTTTTATTTTATTTTGTATTTTTTTGTCGAATACACTGAACCCTCAAGGCGTTACACACGTGCTTGCACGTGTTAATTGAATTGACGAAAACTATTTGCTTTTGATAGCCTATAGGATATAGTTTGGTTCATGACCAATCTCGATCTCGTTCTTGTTTCCTCTGAATAGCCAATAATTGGTTGTTTACACTGTTTAGCTATATGGCTGTTGATAATAACACAGTGGTCATACATTATTAATACTTATAACATCATCACATTCTAATAAACAGCATTGTTTGAATATTGTGCCCAGTCCACATTACCGAAGACATCTGTGCACGAGAATACACACTGTCCTCATTGTTCTAAACAGCAAGAGCCCATTAAGTCCACACCAGGCTTTTTTAAAGAGGGACATATTAATTAAAGTCATCATTATATGATTATAGCAGCATTTTGCTCTTTAAATATAATAAGAAAATAACAAAGTGTCCCTGGCATGGTAACCTTTGTTGTTAATACCATCAAAGTGGTACACACAATGTGTAATGCAGGCATAGTTCTGTTTTTCATATTATAACTTTCCATTTTAAATGCCAATCAAAGCACACATGGATGCAATGTGACTGTTTTTGCCACAGCATCAACTAATTTGAATAAATGTGAGTTATTCAGATGTAGAAGAAACTATAGTAATATAAATATGTTTGATACAGTGATAACGAAAGAAAACCTAGAAGGTCTTTCTCTGAAATCTGTACCTTTCAAATAAAGTGGCACAATTATTTGTGTATTAAACACATAAAAGTGTATTAAATCTCAGCAACAAGAAAGGAAACTGACCGTTAAATAAGCCACAGGTTAATGTGCTATAATACTGACAACTACATTTGCAAGAGCATCACACCCAGGAAATGGTTGTCATTGACGATAGAGGAGATGGAGAGCACTTGTTCTGAAGTGCAGACATACGAAGGCTGTGATCATAACTAAATTATAGCTAGCTATAGCTGTTTTGATTATTGCCACATTTTTCAAGAAAAATATATTTGTATATTGTATATCAGTCAATTAAAAATGTTATCTCAATCACATGCTTTATGTAATTAATTGTGATAAATAAATACCATATAGTCACATGGTCCAAAGGCAGCATCTGAAAGTAAACAAAATATTGTAATAGTGCTCTGAAATTTTTAGGCTTATATGTTCCATGTTCCATAGTTACTATAGTGATAATGCCAGAGACTTATTGAAATAACCATATGATTATACTGTACTCTTCATCTTAACACAAAATGGCATTTCACTGAATATGTCAAATAGTGTTTGCAATCACCAATCCACAGCTTGACCTGGATACGGTAACATTACGAAAAGAAACAAGTCTAGGAGAGTGCCGAATTTATCCGATTATTCATTACATGATTGTCCAGAGACCATAGTGGGAGATAGCATTCCAACCAAGACAAAGGAGAGAGTATTGTTTTTCTGAACTTGGCCTTAGCTAACATCTGTCACATCATTGCATATTGCTATACAGTTAAAGCAGCAATGCATTTTTGTGGCACAGATGGACTGTATATCTAAACTCAAACTCAGCCCAGATCAATACATCTTTTTTCAAAATGTAATCATGTCTTTTCAGTCCGAGCTTGTTATGGCAACAGATTACTTCACTCTACTAGTGTGGTTTAGTTAAAGCCATCTGTTTCACTGAGAGAACGCTGTGATGTAAGCAACACATGTGCCTACAAAGAAAGCATACAAACCAAATCATATGAATCCGTATGAGTCTGTGGGGTGGAGGATTAGGATGGAGTCCTAGGCAACTCTCAGTCCACAGGGTTGTACGCACTTTAAGTTGGGTGAAACCAAGATAACAGGAGGAATGATTTGTGTGTGTGTGTATGTGTGTCTGTGTGTGTGTGTCAGTAGTGCAGAGAGAGAGAGAAAAGCAACATTATTGTATGGGTCAAAATATCGACATGTTGAAAGAAATCTAAAACTCAAGTTCAAGTTGCAGAAAGTCTTGCAGTGTGTTCTGGGACCAGTCGCGTGTGTGTGTGTGTGCGCGCGCGTTGGGTTCGTGACATGCAGAGCTAGTGAGAAGTAAGTGAAAGCAGATGAGCTAGCATGCTAGTGCTATACTGGAATCCCCTCTTGACACTGAATGGTCATGCATTCCGGTAAATTAAATTAAGGAATGCTTGTGTTTGTGCTCTACAGCCGCGTGTGGAGAGGGAGGATACATGCACAGTATTGTGTGTATATGTGCGCACACGTGTGTGCATGTATGTGTGTGTGTGAGAGAGAGAGAGACAAAGACAAATATTTTTGGTATTAATAAATTGTTTAAATGCGAACATGCATGTTTGTTTACAGTCATTTATATGATTATACAAACAAAGAGATGAAAAAGAAGTAAAAATGTGAATGACGTGTGTCTGTGAAAAAGGGAGAGCTGTTGCATCTCTGTTACAGGGCCCAAGATTGTGTGTATGGGTTCGAATGCTGAGATGTCTGCTCAGAGGTGTTCCGATGTGAAAGTGTTTTCAACCGTGTCTCAATGCCAATGATTTGACAGTTTTCCTTCTTGTATTTCAACCTTATAGGACTACATACTCGCAACCGAAAGAAGAAGGCATTGTTAAAGTATTGTTGTGAAACCCTAAACAAGGGTTTCTGGGTTATGTAAAATTTCACAATATTCCTTTGACAAAACATTTTTCTATTCTCCACTCTCACTAAAGAATTCTTCTGGGCTGCTGCTCTCAGATGTCTCTCAAATGATCCCAATCATAGAAAATAAAGTTCCTCATCTGTAAAACCAATACATCCACAAGCATGACAACAATTTGTATTATTATTATTGTTTTAATTATTGTTTTAAACCCATAACCATCTGCCTCCAAAAGAATGCGTTGTTATCAGCATGTATTTTATAATATCACTTGAACATGCAAGAGCAAGCCAAATATTTAGGTTTGCAATCTTTAAAGGCCCCTAACCTTTCCCTACCCTTCCTTTCTGTAATTGTTTAACCGGAACATTCTGCTTCAGTTTGAAGCAGTTGTATTGTAACATTTCCTAATTTGATTGGCTGTCTTAATGGTATACTGTACCTCTTCTCCACCGGCACCGTGTCAGTGAATAAGAGATAAGGGCGTGTGGGTGATGTCACACATGGGGGGCGGAGGGGGAAATCTCACTGATTTCTCCAACGCAATGATTTTATTCAGAGAGGAATTTCAACTAAATTAAACGTTAGACAACTTTCACAAGTACGATACTGCAGGTCCCTTCAGACAACATAGCTGACCACAAAACTGTCCAACAAGTGTACAGAAGCCTATTTATATACAATTACACAACATATTAAGGATCCACCCTTTCAAGTGCGCATAAATAATTCTGAGCAAACGGGGACAATAATGGTTTATATGAGTCAGTCACATTTATATGATGATGATTATGGTATTTACAGACTCTTTAATTAACATTTCAAAATGCGAATTATGCTGCAGAACAGAATGTCCAATATAACACACATCCACCTTCGTGTGGTAAAAGCCATAATTCCGTAGGTTCAACACACACACACGCACACACACACACACAATCACAAGCAAGAGTACACAAACACTCTATTCATGAGAATTTGATCATGGGAAAGCATGACGCAGAAGTAGTTTATAAGATTCCCATGATTCTGCTAGCCATGTAACTCCTCAGGCAGGGTCTGAATATGGTTAGTCAGGGATAAAGCCCTTTAGTTTTTTAGTCTTGACTTTGTAATTTCCAGAAATGCCTCCGCATGCAAGGTACTTGGCTCAATAAATCTGTAATGTAACTTTGAACAAGCCCCAGACTTGCTTTATAAAAGAAAGCAGTAAAATATATTGTTAACTTAACAGGGAGCCATTGTAGAGAAGCCAGTGTTGGGCTGATGTGGTATCAGTAAAAAGCCTAGCTACTGCATTCTGACTATTGCTGGAGGAAAGAGTTATGTGATTAGTTTTCTCGTAATTACTATATGGGGTATTTTCTTATATAAACATTACTATTTTCTTTCTTAAAATAAATGTACATGTTATCTTAAGTTATCCTTATTTATAAATGTGTGTGTGTGTTTTTTGTATTGCGCAACATCTTAAATTAGGCCTGTATAATTAATTAATTATGATAATTTTGTTAAGTGTAATTCTTCATTATATAGGCCTAATTAATTTTCTAAACGGGTCAAAAGGTGCATTATTATTCTTTGATGGGTTTTCACCACAGCATGTCCATAACAGTTGCAACCGATCTTACAAGCATGAACAGGAGGCTTAAGACAAATTAAGATAGTTGGAATTATGAACACAACACTTCTGTGTAAATCTTTGGGGGACACAGGCTTGATGTCAACACAACCGCTGAGTTTTGCTTCCATGCTCACATGTGCTGTTTACAAGGGCTGTGTGCTCAACTGTGGTCCAGTGTTGAAGCGATACTCCGTTCTGTGACTCACAGCGGTGGGAGGAATGTTTGGAAAGCAACAGCGAGTGATTGAAGGCAGCTGATGAGAGTAGAGGAAGTTTCGAGAAGAAGAGTCAAGAAGAGTTCTGGCACACAGTAGATCACACTGCGGGAAATATGTGGGGAGAGATTTGAATTTGCTTTGTTGTTAAAAGTCACAGTAACCCCTCAATTCCTTACTTATTCCTTTTCTTAAAACTGGTGCACCAGGCAAAGCAGACTACTGTATATGCAATATGTGTTTCTTTATGTTATATTGTATGGAAATCAGCAGCGCTATATGAGCCCAAAACAAATTCCTTATGAACAATAAAGTGTATTGTATTCTAATTCTAATAAATGTTCAATGCTCTGTATAAAACATCAGTTGTGCAGACGAATGTACAATTAAAATGTAGAGAGATATGGTTATTATATCCATCTAAAGAAACAGACCGACCCATCCCTCAAGAGGCCAATAAAACTGTCACTAAATGTAAGCAAACAACCAACTTGGCGTCAACTGTCAATTTGAATATAGCCTACTGTGAACAGCATGAGTGAGCATGTGACAATTTCAATAAACTATAGCAAATATTTAAACTTCACCAATCATACAGAGGACAAAAAGCTATCAATTAGGCTATATTTGTCCACAGCGCTTAGTCAAGAGAAACACTGACACTAGAGCAACTGATTTAACATGCTATCACACTAAGAGAGACTAAAGGAAAAGGCTATATATACTATATAGTAGTTTTATTTACAGATTTATACTGATCAAGGGCGCCCAAAAAATGAATGCCGCTTAATCGTGCCTAATGGGCCCTGCCCCTGTACTTGTTAACAATCATTCAAAAGATAAGACTAGTCACCAAATAGCTAATAATGCGCTTTTAGTGCAATGTTGCAGTAATGCAAACAATATATAAAGGGTTAACATGAACGCTGAACAGCTGTTCATCTGTATGTATCTGCTAGGAGTAAGAAATGGAGACAGGTGAAGAATTCCAAAATGAAAAAAATAAAAAATTTGAGAAAACAGTTTCAACAACAATAATAGTACAGTGTGTGCGTGCGTGTGCGTGCACCCATTAATATTATTTATGTTCTCGGAAAGCCTTGGAGAGTGTGAAAATTCCGCAGAGCCAGCCAAGACTATTAAACAGCAATGGTTTAAATGTGATGGTCTTTCCACAAGCCTGGATGAACACTAAATCGCTCATACCTGGTCACAGTGCCTAGGCCATGGTGGCCACAAACATATATTTTTTAATGGTCACGGACGTATTAAACATATACTGGATGCCTGATGCTTTAGCCTGGTTACTATATCCTTTGGATAAATAGGTAAACACAATCATGACCCGGGCTTTAGTGATAAAGAAGCTATATTGTCAGTGTGGTTATTTGGTCTATAAATGATAATTGGTAAGTGGGCTAAACTCTGACAAATTTTTAATGATTTTAAATATGTCATGGATTCTTAATGAGTTATTAAGTATGCATTGCAAAATTCACACACTTGTCACAATCTGTCACAATCTTTTTCAGTCTTCTCAGAATGAATGTTGTTACCACTCGATTAGTATCAGCCTCTTGCGTTCATTAGCACTATGTCACATAAGCAACTCGTACTGAAAGTCTGATACTGAAGGTAAGCATGTCAGCATTATCAGGAAGTGATATATATAAATGGTTGACATTATATATAAATGGTTGACAAGTCTGCCTATGTAATTTCGGTATGACACTAGTGCAGTGATTAATTTCAGTCTTTTGCTTTGATTTAAGCAGTAACTATACTTAACATATTTTTATAAACTATTTAAAAAAGCCAGATTCATGTCATTTAGGTTTCCAATTAATTCTTCCAGTATAAGTATAACGTCCAATTTGGTCAATCAGTTATTGGTCATCATGCATGTCAGTCAAAATAACTATTTCGTCATAGTCTTGAGGCAGTTAGCCAACTCTGTTGTCCCTAATTTACACAAGTAAATGCTGGCTCTGCGAGACTACCACCCTATTACTCAGTTTTAAATCATGTTCTCTTACCCATCATGAGCCATTTGGCTCTTAGATCATGTTTATTGGACAATGACTATGTTTATCTTGCTCACAAAGGACACGGATGGGATCAATTGAGAACAATGCCAGACGCTGAATGGCAACATATGAAAAGCTGAAAACAAAATCTCTTTGTCTCTCTCCCTCTCTCCCTATTTTGTAAACCACATAAGGGTTTATCCTCCTGGTAATAAGTGCATATAACATTACAAGGCCATGGGCTTATACTGTAGGCACAACACCATATGTGCCGTGCTAGAAGATGCTTCGAATTGTGCTCGTTATTGAGATTGTTAAGTCCCAGAAAGCAGTCCAATGTATGCACAGATTTGTCTTACGTGTTTCGTTAGTAAGCTCAGACTCTGTGGTGTTGTGATTTCTACTGCACTATTATACCACACATGCAAGAGGCCCACATCCTAATGAAATTAAAAAAGTCACAGGAATCACGGAGGCCCACAATGGTATTTAGACCAAACCCAACCTGAGACTGGCTTAGCTGAGGAACCGGCAAAATAAACAATATTATTTCCATGGGAGGAGAATGGAGAACAGAGCAGTAAAAAGGTCTGGAATCAATTTTAGAAGACCAAAACATACTTTTTGTCGTTTTGTTTGAATCACTCTTCATCTTAGTTCCCCCCACCATCACCTATTAAAAGGGTGAAAATCTGTTTCTAATGTCACGCTAATGCTCTACTGTGATATTTTCAGATTCACAATACATTCTTGCCAATAAACACAGGAAAGTGAAGTATCATATATTAAATATATTACTTCAAAAAGCTGAGTAACGCTTGGACACCATCCAGTAAGCATAATTGGATTCACGTGCACACATTCTCTCATACCAGTACTATATGTGTCTGTTCAGTGTGCTGTTGGCAGCAACATCATACCGTATATATCACATAAATTAAGTACTGCACACTGCAAGTGATTTATTGACACATTTTAACGTCAGTATTTATGGTTGCTTCCTAGACACTATCAATGAACTTCCTTCCTCACATGGGTACGAGATGCAACTGTCATAAACCGCACGGATTACTGTACATGTACGATCACGATTTGTAGTACAATATTACTATGCATCTTGTAATCAGCAGTATTCTCATCTCATCTATCAAAAACATAGTTAAATAGTATTTTCTTTGTTATTAAAACATGTTCTGTAATTTTAAATCTCATTCCATGATCATATATGTATATATATATATATATATATATGAAATAAACTAGGATGCTTGTACATTCAGCAGAAGTGTGTAGATGACATCTCTTTCAATATAACTCCAAAAGTATTACAATTAAAAATGTTAACACATGCCAATGATGGTTCACTTATACAACCGGCCCATGTGTCTTAAATTAAGCATATATTTGACTAATGCTACTGTGTAGCAAGTTAACCCAAATGTATATGCATATAATGATTTTTGGAAATCTGACTTGGAGGTCTTTCATTCAGATTTTGTGCTGAGATGGATTTGAGGATTAAAGGAGGTCTAATGCCTTTTGAATCAAATGATTAAGCAAACACATTGTTTTCCAAGACTGTTCTGCCAAGGCTACTCTATAAACTATGTTGCTTTTCCCTGTTAATTAATCACCTCAACTGTATAGACTTGTAGGAGACACACTGAGTATTTATTACTTTAATTTATTACTGTTAAACAGTGAACTTCAATTTGTATGATGCTAAATATCTTTCCTGTGTTTCTAAGACAGACACCTGTGGAGAACAATGACGACTTTCATATTATTGTAGTAAAAATATCAATTTCAAGTTTTAAAATGTCAACACAAACAATAGCAGAGTGGGCGATGTGATACTGATACTAGGTGACAGAGTTGGACGAAAGTCATACAGTATGTGAAATCACAAGCGTGCACGCCGGTGTCAAGGTGTTGAACGTCTGTAAGACAAATTAAGGAAACAGGCTCTTAATAGTGGAAAAGGAGATTTCCTAAGGCCTTGAATATGTTGAGTAACAAGCACTGAAATATTATTGTCACTTTATATTTAACGAGAGCCGGCAAGGGCACCGGGAAAAACAAGTTCAAGGACTTGAACAGTTTGCAGAGCCAGCTGTTGACAGGGTGGACTCCAAGAGCTAAAATTACTGCAAAGCTTACAGTAGGGTGAGAAGGTTTCAATGGTCCTCCAGTGCCAAGATAAATACAATGGACATAAGGCTTGACAAGCATGTTATGCCCAACTGCAAATGTGTTTCATTGTAAAGCAACTCAGTTAAATTACGAAAGGATTTTCGTTGTTTTTAGCTTTTGATTAAGACAAAGGTACTGGAAGTCATCAGTCCAGCATATTGTTTTCCTTAGAATGAGCTGTCAGTACTGTATACTATAGCTCTCTTGCTTTTTACAGCATGGTTCAGAGTGGCAAAGCAAAACAGTTACCATACAGATATTGCAACTGACAGATACACACTAAATAAAAAATAAAAGGCCTGCTTAAATATAAATAAAAGTTGTTGCAATCAAACTGGCTGGTTTCCAAGAAAAATGAATCATATATATAGTAAGTACACATGTTCCAGGAAATATATTTGAGATTTAGGAGGTCAGGAGAGACCCTTAAGACTTAGAACGGAAAGTCCAACATTATGACAAATTAGACAAAGCTTTCCTGGGACCCCCGTGAATTTGAGAAGCTTCATCTCAAGGGGGTTATTAATAACAAAATGTCTGAATGTGTCTGTGGGAAGGACACATCTTGTGAATTAATAAAGCAGTGCATCCCAAAAACAGTGACGTCTTTTGTGACGTCCAATCATCTTTATTCACTCTCTCACACACACACACACAGACACTCTGACGTCGTCATGCACACAGTCATCCGTAAAATAATCTAGACAAGCGTATACCTTCTTTGACACACACAGTGACGTCAGCACTGGGTCATAGTCCCCATTTCACACAAGAAAGAAATGTTGCCCTGTTGTCCACCCCCAGTTTCCACTGAAGAGACGTTATCAAATGGGGGGCAACCACTGCCACACACACAGGCAGGTCATTGGCAACAGAATGCAATGTTTTCTGAAATAACTGCTCCCAGTGGCCAATATTCACATAAGCATCAGTGCTCGCAAAGTTTGAGGTTTTCACTCTGGAAAAGATGCTATTGTACGTAAGGCCATTGTATATTATGTAAAAATGAATAACCGGCTTTAGCAGCTATAGTCAAGTGTTTGCCCATGATTGTACTATACAAAGCATTTACAAAGCAGTCAGATGTTAAACAAGAATCAATATTACAGTAATTAACCTAGAAAGTACAATATATTGAATATTTCAAGTATTTCTGCGTGTCCCAATAATTGACCTAACAAAATGACTGCAGCAAAGCCGCTCAGGCTAATACAGCAGGACATGCTTGAGCATGGTAATAGATATTCACATAGTGGCAAATGCAATAATTACAATTACTTTAAATTATCACCACAATATGTTAAATTTATTTATGTACAAAAAACGTGTTTTAAACCTTTATTTCAGAGGTATAAAAAAACCACTGGAACCCATGTTGTCAGGATTGGGTTAAGGATGTAAACATTATTTTTATCGAAAACCTAATAAAGTAAAATCGAATGTGATAATTTTGACTGTGATGTGATGAACTTGCTAAATGAAGATTTAAAAAAATGTAGAGAGCAAATTATTTTATCTGAGTTATTTATTATAAATATTGTCTATATAAATGTGTCCAAATTACGGAGCCAGGGCTTTGTAGAAGTATCAGATAATTTTTTCAACACGCACAGAGAATGGTAAGCTAGCGAAATGCGAGGAGATATTTGTTGAATGTTTTAGCTTACATTTAGCTTGCAATAGCTGACTATACCTTTACACTTCCTCTAGATTTCTGGCTTGGATACCCACTGTGTCTGGCTCTCCCTGTAGTCATGGCACATGTGAGAACACAAACAGTATGAAACAAAACCAGGAACCAGAGTGTTTGCTGTGTGATAAAGCCAAGAATGAGGGGGCCTAATAAAATGAGACAGAGTCTTAAATATTGCGATTTACCAAGCAGCATATGCGCGAGTTAGCTTGTCCAGGAGAAATATGCTACAACTAGTAGTGACTTACTAAATGTTTATTAAACCTTTCATTTGGGAATGTGCCTATAGCCCTGGGCAGTGCACCCAATGGAAATGGCTGCTGTGCATGAAGCATTCAATACAATAAAACAACTGACCTTATGGGAAATGTAAGGATGTGCTTACACACACACACACACACACACACACACACACACACACAGACACAATGCTCCACAAGTAGCCATCGTATGGGAAAAAGGTTGAAAACAAGACACAGCCAAGATCTACTGGCCATGATAGCTGTGGCCAGCTTCAACCCCCTATTGTTTCTCTCTAATTGTCCACTGCCTACTGTAGCTACTGTAGCTACCAACAGCATATTTTTCCTGACTTTTATGAAAACAATCAACTACTCAGTATTATTATTACATGTTTGGGTTGAATCCTGCATCCATAGTGTGTGTGTGTGTGTGTGTGTGTGTGTGTGTGTGCGTGTGTGTTCGCGCGAGCGTGTGTGTGTATGTGTGTGTGTGTGTACAGTATTATTAATAACAGTATGTGTAGTGTGTACAGTAGGTTTATTCATATGTGTGTGTAGTGTGTAGCCTATGCAATATGTGTATGTGTGTGTGTATGTGTGTGTGCATGAATACAGTAAGTATATTCATACAGTGTGTGTGTGTGTGTATGCGTGCGTGCACGTGGGCCCATGAGTGCGTGTCCAACAACAGTGTTTATGTATGTGCAACAGTGCACGTGGTGTGTAGAAGCTGTGCTCCTCCTTCTCCCAGGGCTTCCGGCCTTGGCGTGGTTGATCTTGTCTGTGGAGTCACACCGGGGTCGCGACCTTCCTGACAGCCTGCCAGAGAGATCCGCTCTGAGGAGAAGACCCGCTTTCCTCTGGGTGCCAGACCAGGCAGGACTCAGAACGCTGGGGCGGTCCTGTAGGCATTTCCACACTTCTGTCTGTCTTACTGCCTGCCTGTCTGTCTGCCTGCCTGCCTGCCTGTTAGTATTTCTGTCTGTCTTACTGCCTGCCTGTCTGTCTGCCTGTCTGTCTGCCTGCTAGTATTTATGTCTGTCTGTCTGTCTGTCTGTTTGTCTGCCTGCCTGTTAGTATTTATGTCTGTCTTACTGCCTGCCTGTCTGTCTGTCTGTCTGTCTGCTAGTATTTATGTCTGTCTGTCTGTCTGCCTGTTCATATTTATGTCTGTCTTACTGCCTGCCTGTCTTACTGCCTGCCTGCCTGTCTGTCTGTCTTACTGCCTGTCTGTCTTACCTCTGCCTGCTAGTATTTATGTCTGTCTGTCTGTCTGTCTGCCTGTCTGTTTATCTGTTAATCTGTCTGTCTGTCTGTTTGTATTTATGTCTGTTTGTCTGTCTAACTGCCTGTTTGTCTGTCTGTCTGTCTGTCTGTCTGTCTGTCTGTCTGTCTGTCTGCCTGCCTGCCTGCCTGTTAGTATTTCTGTCTGTCTGTCTGTCTGTATTTATGTCTGCCTGTTAGTATTTCTGTCTGTCTGTCTGTCTGTCTGCCTGCCTGCCTGCCTGCTAGTATTTCTGTCTGTCTGTCTGTATTTCTGTCTGTCCGTCTGTCTGCATGCCTGTCTGTCTGTATTTATGTCTGTCTGCCTGCCTGCCTGCTAGTATTTATGTCTGTCTGTATTTATGTCTGTCTGTATTTATGTCTGTCTGTCTGTCTGTCTGTCTTCATGCCTGTCTGTCTGTATTTATGTCTGTCTGTCTGCCTTTTCGTACTGTTTCCAGGAGCAAGAACTGTCTGTCAGGAAGGCAGGAGGGGAAAACACTGGCGTCGCTGGTGAAGAGACATGTGACAACACATCCATAGGTATCGGTATAGCGAAGGCTCCCTATACAGACACCATACACGATTATGTGACTCTGCTTGGGTCCTTGGGTCTAAAAGGAGCACTCCCTGGTCGTACCGGCCCCAGCAGCAGCAGCTCACTGTGCACATTTCGACCTCACCCGTGCAAGGTATACAGTACTGTATGCGTAGAGAACTGTCCTTCAAGACAACTGGAGGCAGAGAAAGTAGTGTCTCTTTAAAGCTATCGAACCATATCCCTGAGTATGTGCTTCTACAATGTTGCCATTTGTCAGCAAGTCAAGACCGATGGCCAATCTGGACATCACACAGTTGCACTGTAGTGTTTCTACATTCACGAAGAAGGCATAATGCAGTACATTATTAGGCATATCGTCTGCTAAATGTCTTCTTTGATGTCCAGAGTCTTGCAATTTAAAGCAGTCTATTAAAATATCACAAAACAACTCACATAAATGTCTATTTACAGGTGCTACTATAGCCCAAGGTTATTCATAACCTGTGCATGTACATCTATTGTAATCTTTAATTCATGTACTGGCACTACTAGACACAATATATAGTATTGTACTATATTATCTATAGACAAGAAATGAGTGCAGCCTGTTTCGTACAGTCATTAGTCAGATTTACTACATTATCAGTTCATAATACAGAGCTCCTCCTCCAGATAGCCTTGTTTTGGTAGCAGTAAATCAACATGAATGATAAACAAGCCTCACTGTGATATGCTGGGTCTCTCGGAGCCCTCACCCACACAGGACATGCCTGCAATAACACACGGTCAGCTAATAATCTGTCTTTACACAGACAGGGCCACGCTCTTTGTTGGACCACTGCCGCCTGTGTGGTTCCGTTCTGAGTCCATGTTTGGTCAATGATGGACAGGTAGTTCAAGTCAAGTCACGTCAATGTTATTTGTATAGCCCTCAATCACATTGCAGTCTCAAAGGGCTGTACAGCCTACATTTCACATGGAAACAAACAACACCCCCTTAACCTGCTCCTCCCGCTCCCCTATAGATTTTTATATAGCATTTTTCATTTATTAGTTATTTGTAAATGATTTGGTTGGAGGTATCATCTTTAGCTGTCATATAGGCCTAATAATTATTATAAGTACCTACACCCAGAGAACCCAGGCCACCAAAACAACTTTCAGAGTGAATTTGAAAACATAGAGTACCTTTACACTCAGAGTACAGGTAGTCAGATAGTTAGTGACGGAGACATGGAAGCACATGGCCTAGTGTAGCGGTGGCCAGCAGATGTGCAGTGAAGTTAATCCTCACTCTCCGACACCTCATAGGATGCTCTGGCGACGCAGGTTAGAGCCCATGGGTTTTAGCCTGCCTTGCAGAGTGGCCAGTCTCTGCGTGGAAGACCGTGGTTCGATTCCACGAGGGGGAGGACAATCTCTCTCACACCTGCTAATGTATACGCTATACGGGACGTGTGTGTGTGTATTTGCATGTATGTGTACATGTACATGGTTTTTGTTTCCAGTTGCAATTGGAAGTGATAATAAATTATCTTCAGGCTGTCATTGTAAATAAGAATTTGTTCTCAACTCACCTGCCTGGTAAAATAAAGGTAAAATTGTATAAAAAATCTCTATAATTATATTTTGCCCAAAACGCATGGGACATTAACATATTTATGAAACTGCATAACGTCCGCCTCCCTTTACAGAGAGTTATTACCTGAAGTCTGCTACACATACAAGCAGCTAAGGATGCTGACTCCATTCAGGAGCTATTATCAGGGGTTTCCTGCCATTGAACAGGTTGAATAACTCCAGCCATGGCAAGGGACAGAACATGATTTTTCACAGCTCATATTTATCTGTGCATGTCAGACTGTAAACTACAACATCCTCACAGCACAATCCATACAATTCACAGAGGGCAAAAATTAAGAAGTCATAAAAGTTAGAAAACTAAATTTGGAATTCCAGGGAATGATGGGGTTCATTATTTTTCCAATACAGAGGATTCAATTCTAAAATGACCTGACTACACAGGTTGTAAAGGCAGGGTAGTGATTGTGAAAGTAATATAGTAATGTTACTAACAACGTAGCTAATTACTTTTAATACCCAGTAATAAGTAAAGTAAATGTGCCATTCCCCCATCACACTCCATACTGTATGGATGTAACACGCAATATACAGTATATTAAAAGGGCTCAGTAGCCAAACCTCTTCTGCAATATATTTTAAGAGCTTCAATCCTCTCTGTCCCGCAGTGACAGATCCTATAGCTGCAACCCCACCTCAAATTCTTCATTATTGTAGCAAGTCACTCATATTAACCATTATACTCCATATGTGCATGCCTTCTTCCTATCCCATGTATTTATTGATAAAAAAAAGTGTATTTATATCCTATTTACTATATTTATATTAACTTTATATTGATGTTAGTATGCTACTGTGTTATTGTGTGTATCTGTATAATCCTTGTTTGTCTACTGATTATACAAATTAACATACAGTGTATATTTTTTAATGAGAGTACAATAACAGGTGGGGGGGGGGGAGGGGGGCTTTTATAGACTTGTTTATGTAATTCATTATCTACAGCCTATACCAGGGCTTTCAGTCTAATAAAAAATGCAATCGCAATTCATTATACCAAAATGTTTTTGGTTTTCATCCATCCATCCTCTCCCGCTTATCCGGAGTCGGGTCGCGGGGGCAGCAGCTTCAGCAGGGGACCCCAAACCTCCCTTTCCCGAGC
>JAODTR010017967.1:8004-25620 GCA_025399935.1 Amblyopsis rosae
GAAAGGTGTTCCATAAGGACAGACCAGGGAATGAGGAGATAATCACCTTTAGCCCCTCCAACTCCTCCTCCAGTTGCCGACTGTACTGCTCATTACGCTCCCGTAGCTTACGCTCCTTCTGGGCCTCCACGGCCTGCTCCTCAGCCTGCGTCTCCATCTGAACACGAACACACACACACACACACACACACACACACACACACACACACACACACAGGTCATTCAAGGGCAATCAATGAATGCACAGCAAAGAACCACCCAGCAGGCACTATATGTTATCTACTGTACATTAGTACACATACTTCAATGTATTGGATTTGTATTAACAAACGGTGATACTAATAATGAAGTCACAGAAGTGTATATATTTATACATTTTTTAAATATTAAATTATACTTAAAATGTGTTTGTGTACATTAATATTGTTAACATAATACTATTAATCCACTAACACACACGCTATCAAACACAGGGGGGTGTCTACTCTACCTCCTTTTTAGCCCTCTCTGCCTTCCGCACCTCCAGGCGGAGAGCCTCCACCTTCTGGGTCTGACTCTCCACCTCCTCCTCCTTGTCACGGAGCTGGCGGACCAGCCGCTGCTTGGCCGACCTGGGAAGGGGAGGTGAAGTTAGCTGCCTGCCTGCGCCACTCTGTCCGTGCTCCCATTCACAGAGACAGCAGGGCTGTGTAGCAACACCGGATTCTTTTATTGGCGAGCTCACAAAACGGACAGCTAGCGAGGAGTTACGCTCTGAATTTGACCAAAAGTATATACAAAACAAAATGGCTGACCCCTCCTTTAATTACATCGTTTTGAACTCTGAAGTAACTGAAACCACTGGGTTTTACATCAAAATTTAAATAAATACACTGCACTGTACATAAACACAGGCTGTAATATATAATTATTCATAATTATTGTATTACACACAAGCGAACATGAAGTGAAACATAATACCTCTTAAACTGAATTAATTGAATACAGTTAAATACCATTGCTTTAATTCCTACAAAAAGGAACTCTGGGAGTATCACATTCCTGTTAACATAATGTCCCTCCATCTTGGGACATTATATTAACAGGAATGTGATTGAGGTTCTGTATGACTGACAGAGTCAATTTGGGGGCCTGTTTACTCTAAATCCCTGAACTGAATGATCTTACATTGTTAAAGCCTTAAAGGTATAGTGAGCTCTTTCAAGCTAATTGTAAGATAACACACTATGTGAAATTCACCAAACATCTCCTCGCATTTCGCCATCTTACAAATTCTCTGTGCATGTTGAAAAAATTATCCGATACTTCTACACAGCCCTGGCTCTGTAAATACTAACAAACAAATGGGCGAACACCGGTCACAGCAACAAAGCTATAGTACTACGTTATGCATCACAATGCGTTTTCATGTGTAGAGTGAAGCCGCAAAGAGAGATTGTTTTGATTTGACTTCAAAGTTAGCAAGCGTCTGCTTTGGTAGCAGTGTTTATGGAGGGCTCACCTGAGGTCTGTGAGTCTCTCGTTGAGCTCAGAGAACTCCTGCATGGCCAGCTTCCTCTGGCTGTGTGCATCCTTCAGCTCCTTAGACTGAGATTTGAGCTTCTCGCTGGCCTCGACAATGTCCTGTTATAGTAGTGAGAGGTTTATCACACTGTATTCTAGGCTTGACTGGTTCAACTGGAATGAAATATACCAGCAGTGGTTAAGATGGCATATATACCTGTACAGTATGTCTGTACGGCTGTCATATCAAATTACTACTTTAAACTCGACACAAGAAGGCGGCTTGCCTTTTAACACTGAACCACTCTTTATTTTTTTTTTGTATTATTAATCCTTAATCAACCAAATACATTTTAGGCACTAAAGCCACCTAAAGGCGAAGGTACATGGGTTGACCTAAACAACAGACATAACATAGCAAAGCCATATCAAACGCTTGCAAACATCCCCGAACATCTTCAAACAGTTTTCCAAACAGTCAGTTCTCGGCGAACACACATTAACGCTGGACGAATAATGACACTTTAAATCTAATCATTTTGGAATGTTTACACCAAACATTCAAATGTAATGTTCAAAGCAAAAATGTTCGAACGCAAACGTTCGCCAATCCTGAACGCCCCTAAACAGGCGGACAGGTACACACACACACACACACACACACACACACACACACACACACACACACACACACACACAAGCAGACCTTGTGCAAGTCGTCCTTCTCCTGTGTCACAGTCCTCATCTGTTTCTCCAGACTCCTTATGTGTCTGGACGTGTCCTCCAGGTCCCGACGGGCCGACGACACATCCTCCAACTGCTTTTCCAGCTGGCCAGAATCTGACACACACACACACGCACGCACGCACACACACACACACACCTTTTAACAACCATACAATAGCACTTCCCCTCCGCATGTTAGCCGTGGACCAAAGTGCATGTGCCGCTGCTGAGCGGCTGAACGCAGAGTCCGACTGACTGTGTACAAGCAAGTGCACCGTACCGGCGAGCTGCTTCTTGAGGATGCCGATCTCGCTCTTCAGGCTCCTGATCTCCACCTCCTTGCTGGAGCTGGGGGGCCCCTCGCCTGACGGGTGCTGTAGGGCCTGCACTGTCTGGGTGGACTCTGGCAGGTCAGGGGAGAACCCATCAGTTAGAGGCTCAGCAGTAACGACAAGAAATAATGACTTGATACAATGTGTGATTGATTCAATTGGCCCCATTTTACACCCGGCGCAGAGTGTCTTTGCTCTAATGAAAACGATATCCCTCTGCAGCGTCGCCCGACACATTGAAACATATTGTGAAGCAAAGCATACGGCTTTGTTGTGCGCGCTGTTCGCCACTTTGTACTGTGCTCCTATTTACGGAGCCAGGGCTGTGACTATTATTATAACACGTACAGAGAATGGTTGTACTACTGCACATACATACAGACATAAGTAGTCAATAAATGCACAGATTTACACTTTTAGTATTTATGCTAACTTTCGGGAACTATTTTGATGCTCCGTTGCTGTGAAAAAAACGGTCCATTGGAGTGAACGGAGATGACGCAACTGTTTACATGGCTCTGAGTGTCACACACACAAAACAACAGGTCGCCAGGGGAGCAACACCGCCCCCTACTGTCCGCCCGTGTCACCTTGCAGCTTGCGGCTCAGCTCCAGCTTCTCCTGCTCCAGGCGGCGGAGGCGCCTCTCGTAGGCCTCCGCTGCCAGGCTGTCCTCCAGGCTGCGCTGGGCACACACGTCCAGCTGGCCGCCCTGGCCTAGCTCCCGCAGGCAGCCCCGGTCGGAGAGCGTGCTGCGGACAAGCGAAGAAGAGCCAGAGCAGCGCTTAGCAACGCTTCACACCCATGGCCCGCCCACACATAGACCAGTGAAACATCTCGTTTACAAATCCTAGTTTGGTTTCCCGACCTGCACAATAAAACACACCTCCCAAAGTGTATTGCAGCAAAATGTTCAGAGATGCCGAATGAAACGACAAGACTTGGATTATTTTAAGACATTAATCGAAGGCGGCGATTCTCACAGTTCTCGGACACGGCAGATTCACCAACGGTTTGGGAACACGCTCTGCCTCCGCAGTCATTACAAACTGCTGTAAGGAGCCACAGGTGTCTCTGTTTTTGTGCAAAAATGACTGGTGTGACACTGAAACACTAACAGGTGGCTCTCACTATATTAACTGTCGAAGGGGGGTGGGGGTGACAAGATGTAGGGGAAAAAAGAAAGGAAAGACAAGACAGACAGAGAGCAGTGGAGAGAGAGAGAAGGCCATTATCACTTAGCCTTGAATAGGTAAGACACTAACTGGTCTGTTGGTTACTCTCTCACGGGCAGCACTTCTGCGAGACACCTCAACTTATCAGTGGGACCAAATTCATTATGCTGACACTTCTCTCAAAACACAGAGGATCTATTGATCTGGGATCTAGTCAGGTAAGGAGGCCTGTATATATGTAGGTATGTATTATGTTTAGACCTCTCACACTGATACCACACTGGGAGGGTGTGAACGGTTATATCCACAATAGGAACTCAAAATGGCTTACGGGACAGAAATAGCAGCCAAAACAGTAGCTAATGCAAGACAAACTGGGAGAAGGGAGACAAATGTGGTGGCCGCCCTGAAAAGCCACTTACCATTTACTGGTGTATGTGAAGCCCACAAATGGCAGATGGTGGCCTGAGAAGGCTGTGTGTGAGGGCGGGGGCATGGTCTCCTGCAAAACAACCAACAGAATGTCAACCTCAAGACGGAGATGACTGCGCCATTGTGCGTCCCTGACCATGGTCAAGTCACATGCACCGGAGATTCCTCAGCAATTCTGTTTATATGCACACTGACATCTGATCGGACCATTGCGTTAGATTACAGATGGGGGGGGTTACGGCCTTTACCGAGTTTTTCAGGCAATCGTCGTCCACGTCAAAATTGGAGGTGTCTGTGGGACTGCTGACCTCTGGTATGTAGGGTGCCTCACACGTACGGATGTTGTCCCAGTCAATGCCTGCACAGAAAGGGGAGACATTCACAATTCACATGCAATTGTTCCTCGGCTACTTCTAAAAGCTTATGAACATGTACTGTAGCTGTTGGCATGCTTACTAGCATGGATCAACATGTGATCAATAGCTTCCAACAAGAAAGGATAACTGGTCACATGCATTTAGATTACCCAAGTAGTAGTTCAAAATCACTTTATGACCCACATTACATATATCCTAGCATCACTTTAAGCCCTTTACTGCATTTCATGGAGAGATGGTTGGGATTTGTGTTTATTATTTATTTTTATTGTGAAATAGTTGAATCACTCTGTACCGGAGAAGAAAGGGTGCTGCTTGAAGTCCTCAATGCCGTTCTGGCCCAATCGGTGCTCTCGGCTGCAGATGAGTCTGCGAATCAGATCTTTGGCATCCTCCGACACGTCAGTTACCTGCTGCGGAAACTGGAACCGCTCCTGTTCTCGCACACAGAGACAAGAGCCATGGGAGAGAGAGGGAGGAACACATTACTGCACTGCTTTGAGTCTGTACATGTAGACTCATCAGCTTTGTGGTCCTCTACCAGTGCCTCTTCCAGGCACTATGCAAACGTGTTAAAAAAAGTAATAAACAATTTGTTCAATTACTTCTCTATATTTCTGGAATACTATATTTTGAAATACAATGAAAAACAATAGGGACTCTCGGGTTTTTACAAATAACATTTCTTCTATCTTTTCGATGATTTAGCTAAATGAACCCTTCTTGCAGTATGATTGAAATTACATACATAGAAATAAGAGGAAAATCACCATACACCTTTCATGTACTTCGCAATCAAGCGGGGGGTGGGGAGGTGGGGGTCACCTTGTGGTTCATGATCTTGCCGTAGGTTTCCACCAGGGACTCGGCATAGAAGGGCGTCTCTCCGTACAGCATCTCGTACATGCACACGCCCAGGGACCACCAATCACACTCTGGGCCGTACTTCCCTTTGCCGTCCTCCATGGCCTGGAGGATCTCTGGGGAGATGTAGTCTGGAGTGCCCACCGCTACGGACGACTGGACCTGTGAAGGATATATGCCAGTATATATGATATAGGTAGAGGAGTAATAAATAAAGTGTTTTATGTATCATATCCCAATATAACCTAATAAACACACTGCTCTTGAACTACAATACTCTGCTTTCACTGCTTGTTTACATGCCGCTCATAAATATGGTAATTCACTTTCATTTGATAATCATTACACATTTGTATCTGTGGACTGTTTGCTGGAAACATAATTAGACTTTTGAGATCTTTAAGAGTTCTCTGTATTTGTATCTGTACAAAAACACCAAATAGGGAGGGTCCTGTCTGCTTTTGAAAACATTCACTGGAAATCAATAGTCAGCATCTGTTCTTTGATAGGAAAAGTGTGTTACCAGTTTTATATTGTTCATGAAGATTATACGTAGTATTCTAAATTAATTTATCAGGATGGAATGTTGTGAGAATGTCCAGACATGTACCCTTCTGTTGTAAGTCAGCCTGTGTCTAATTAAGTGAACGGAGATGGCAGATATTGGCATGCCCTAAAGAACCTTTTCATGATAGATCTTGTCAAAAGTTATCTTTAGAAAGCAAAGTACATTTCAATGACTTCTACAGCAATAAATAAGGGGCTGCATTATCGCGCACCAGATGTTTCCATTGGAAACAGAAGACAAACTGCTTCTCAACAAATGACTGGAGAAATGTTGAGCTCATCTGTTACGTTTAGGCACTCTTTCTTTATGCTAGCCCCAGGAAGAAGCTTCAGCACAGGCAAAACATTAAAAGAATGTACTCAATGCATTACATTACCAGGATTAATGTTTCCCCATATATGTTGTTTCATCTTTGGAGCCAGTTTTCAAGAAACAAACATCCAGTGGATATCAAATGTGTTTCTATCTCAGGTTATCCAGAAACCTTAGAAGAAAACCATGTTGTCTTCTCTTTGATAGTGGCTTTAACTCTATTTACCATTAATATTCAACACCTGAGATTTGGTTTTGTTTTCGTTCTCCCCGAGATTATTCTGTGAAGGATTCACTGTAGGCAGCACCAAGCCGTTAAACCAAACATCCCTAGGGATGGGTTGAGAGGGGGGTCACCGCGAGCCCGGGCGTGTTTGTTTTGGGCCGAGGGAGGCGCTGGCGTCTCAGCGGGACTCACCGTTCCGTCCTCCATGAGTTTGAGACAGGAGCCAAAGTCGGCCAGGCGGATATGGCCGTTCATATCCATCAGAATGTTGTCAGGCTTTATGTCCCTGGAGAAGGAAGATGGGGGGGGGGGGGGTGAACCCACCGAACATCGATGGGGAGGGAAAGAGAAAACAAGGACAGAAAAAAAAGACAAACTTAGTGCACGATTCCCCCATTAAAAAGGAATATGTAGGCAAACACACATCTTAACTGGCACGCATCCTGAAAAGGTACTGTACATCATCATGCTAATATAACAACTAAACCTGTGCACTGCTAGCCCGCATATTACACATGAACCCTGGCAGGCCTGAACTCCCCCACGATCTTATCGCTTCTTAAGTCAGATAGATTACAAGACGAGACAAATCCTGCACTGTTTCCATACAATACCTGTAAAGAAATGTGTGTGCATCAACTAAGTATTATCTCCCTTTGCCCATTTGCAAGAAAGCTATATAAAAAAGGAAAAACAGCTGGTGGGGGGGGACAGAAACTGTCTGCACAGTGTGTGTGTGTGCAAGCGTGCGCATAAGAGAACGAGATGCATATTTATCTGTCAATGGTGGCATGTGTGGTTGTGTATGGAATCTGTGTGCGCGTGTACACGTATGGGGCCCTCTTGCACTCTGGGTAGATGTGTGCGTCTATGGGGGGGTGGGGTCATTTTCAAGTAGGAAATACTTAAATACGCTTCCATTTATTGAATGATGTGTTTATTTGAGCTATACACAAAGAAATATGCAAAACACAAACACACTCCTACTCCTGTGTCCCAGGCACACAGACTCCCCAATTACTCCTTAGTGTGCTGCGTGGTTTGTTCCAAACGCTGCGTGCTTCAGACAAAGAGACAGAGGGTGAAGAGCGAGGGAGAGAGAGATGGGGGAGAGGGAGAGAGAGAGAGAGAAAGACAGAGAGGGGCAGAAGAGCGAACAGAAATACATAGGGAGTGTTGCAAACACGATACATTTTCATACAAGTACAAACACATGCTCAAACTTTCAGTCTAAGGGATTCCATGGGAGCCATTGCACAATGGCACCCCCCCCCCCCCACACACACACACACCACCGTGTCTATTCCACATTACTGCTTCCTGGATTGTCCAAAGAAGCCCGAGTTAAGCATCAGCACGGCCAAGAATACGTGCCGTATAAAGCAAATATTCAAGGGGGTTTCTCTTACATTAGGAAACATCTTTAGCACAAAAGCGGAACCTTCGCGTAGTGTTTTGATAGGGCAGGTTTGACAAAGTGGGAGTCACGGACAGAATGTTACATCATTTAACTGATGGTTGTGTTTACGTTCCTCCATGGTTCCGAGTGTCTGTGGAAATATTCTCATAAAAACAACTTGACCAATGAGCAAAAATCTCTCTAGAAGGCAAAGGGTACTGTAAGATGATAATGATATAATAATAATAACAATAGAAAAATCATGCTTCCATTAAGAAAATACAGAGATACAGCATAAGGAATATAAAATAAGATTGGAGCAATAGCAGGTTTCTCTTTAACCCCTCATGGAGATCTCACGGGATGTCCCAGTTAGCTAAGCGGTGGTTTGTGTTATGCTATCCACGATGTTAGTCTGCCAGGTTCAAGCCTGGCCTGACATGGCCCGTTCCTCATGCAGGCTCTGCGTATAGCCCTTTATAGTTGCAGACGAGCTGTGTACTTGAAAGGCATCCAAATAAACACTAACCAATAATCTTACTGTTCAAAGGCCTTCTCCAGCAAGCAGCCCACATCAAGGCGTTTGTGTCTGGGACCCTGTTATCAATGCTCCTACAACTGCGTGCGACAGAAAGCTCTTTGCAGGGATGTTAGAGGCAAAACAAACGCGCGCATGCACGCACAGACAACACACACTCACCTTGGCTTACTGTTAGAGAGCATTAGCTACAAAGTGCTAATGTGTAACTGGACCACGGACTGCTTTGACGCTACTACCAAAACAGCCTCTTATATGTAAGCCATTGTGCTTGCTAATGTAGCAACCAAGAGTACATGGATACAGTTTACCCTGGTGACAACCATTGCCCATCTGGCCTAGTACAAACAAGTTGATGCAAAGTAGAGCTAGTGAAACGGTTGACAAAAATGTGTTCATGACTAATCAAGGTCACAATGTTTCAATGCAAGGCTTCAGCTACAGTACAGATAAATGGTAACATCCTTTTTTAAGATGAAATTGAACTTTTCCCCCCAGTCATGTAAGGCCATAACATTTTCCGTGGTTCACATACATTGTTTGTAGGGTGGGCCTATATTTCAATTTAAAAGTGTGGTAAATGATCATAATACAATACACTATCAAATTCAGGGGTCATCTCGACATGTTTTGCTAGCTGTTAGTTCTGTGTGCGCGTTGTAAAATAATCTGGTGTTCATATGCAGCCCTGGCTCTGCAAATGAGAAAACAAAAGTAGTGAGAAGCGAACCACACAACACTATTCCAACCATGGCCATGCGGGTTCAATGTGGGGGGCAGAGATTCTGTATAAAGAGTTGTTTTTTTTTTATATGTTGAGTACAAATACACTATAATGCCAAAAACAAATACAATACATCGAATGTTGATGCTGCTTTGCATTCAGTGATCATTACTCTCCGGTAGGGGTGACAGTTTTGCATGGCTAAGAGCTTACTTTTATATTTGACTCAAAATAGTTGTCTTCATTTTGCATACAACATTGAATTTGACAGTCCATAATGAATGTAAACAACACTATGCTACCTACTTTGCTGGCAGCTACTTTTCTGGCAGGCCCAGCACCAAAACCTGATTAGCACTATGGCAGGGTGTCTTTCAAAAATCATGAATGAGGCTGGCTTTACACAGTGAAGCTTTCATGCAACCTTAGTTGCTTGAAACTTAGATGAAACCAAGTTTCAATTGAGTTGTATGGTGTGAAGCCCACTGCAACACACTTTGTCTGGAACTCAGTCGCAACAGTTGCAGCACTCAACAGGTTGCATGCAACGTGCCAGATGACGTCAAAACAAGTCATGCTGTTTATTTCAACTAACAGATTTCAACAATAGCTGTAAGTTAGTTTTTATATTGGCACAAAATGTTACTGCTATGCACAATATTGGTGTAATTTTATTTATTTTATTCAGCAAGAAAATTTTACAGCTAATATTTGTGAAATAAACTGTTGTAGAAGACAGTAAACATTTTTAATTGCTTCCTCTAACTGTCAAATTGCATGGAAAAACATGCAACTAGTTGCATGACAGTTTCACCTAGAATTGCTTGGTGTAACTGTGAAGTTGCATTGAAATTAAAGTTTCCTACAACCTGCAACTAGTTGCGTGGATGTTTTACCATGTAAAGCCAGCCATAAAGCTTGTGTGTGTAAGCGTGTGCATATGTGTATAGATGCCCAAAGGCCATTATCTGAACCATAGACATCCATTTCCCTTGCCAAAGAGCAGACAGTATGATCTGCGCTCAGCTGACTGTGTGTGTGTGTGTGGCACCTTGCAGCGGCTGAGAAGGAGGGGCGATAATTCCTCCTGACAAACCATTTAGTGCCCAGTGAAGCTGCAGAGCTGCTAATGAGCCCCGATCAAACAAACATGGCTTCCCACTCGCTCTGGTACCTCACCACTAACATCTCTCATTCTCCCTCCCATGTTTGTTTTTGCCTAATAAAATCTCATTCTACCTACGTAAGCCCATTTAAAAAAAAAAATATTACCCGTGTAGATATCTCCCCCGTCCCCACCCCCTCCGTCTCCTAAACAGCCTGCTATGACAACGAGAGCATGGACATATCAGGTGCCGCGAGCTTTAACTAGCTAGCGGCTAATGAGGTGAAACAGTGAATGAACCAGAGCGGGAGGCTAACACTAATGCTGTGTTGGATTATACGTTGGAACAGGGAATTTCCAATTGGAAAAAATAAGATTAAAACTCTGAATTTCATGTTGGGCTCCCGGTCAAGGTTTCTCAACATAAGAGTTCCTGACTGCTGCCTTATTTGCTTATTTAAAATGTTCCAATTTATTTTAATCAGTATCCGTAGCCTGCCAATTGTACAGATTTACAATACCTGCCAAACAGCCAGAGTCCTGTTGTTCAGTTTTCCTCATTGCAAGTTTAACGTCCAGCTTGGTCATTGAGTTACGTAGTTGGTCGTCATGTATGTCAATCAAAATACGTAGGCGGGTACTGATGCAGTTAGCCAGCGCTGTGTCCGAGACTTTTCGTAAGGAAAGGCTGGCTCTGCGAGATGAGCTGGAATTTAACTCTCAAAGCACAAACCACGAGCGCACATGGGCAAGTCGCAGCTATTCAAATTTTTCCAACTTTTCCAGCTCACACACACGGAAGGTGCGAGTGACGCATTTACCGCTTCCAACTTCATACCTCCGGCTAGAACTGACGCAGCATAATGCTTATGCCAGGCTCATGCTATGCTAGGCTAGGCTAAACAGCGTGGATAATTGGGCCAGTGTGTCACAGGGCTCCTGTGGTGTTCAGGAGTGGTGCAGGGCTCAGAATAGAGGGAGAGCATCTTTAAAACCACACCATCCATCTGTGGTGGCCATCTGGACGGCGGGAAACAAAACACGCATGCTAATATGCACATGCCAGGGTTGGGGCGATACCGCGGTATGTGAGTGAGTCGTGATGATATTCTTTGTCTACCATTACAGATTTGGCAATAGCGTTTATAGCAGGGTGCACTTAATCAGTGGCCAGGACTGGTTTAAAAATTATTTGGGGTCTCAAGAGGTGGTCATATATTTAATAGACTTCACTGGATTAGGGTCAATGTGCATTACAATATGTAATGTACAATTATGTACTGGTAATGGATAAGGTTGGTAATGGGTAAACCATTTATACTGAATATAAAAGTTTAAAGAATATAAACAACGCTCATACGCTTGGATGCATAAAGTCCTTATTAATCAGGTTATCTTCAATAGAAACAAAACATTTGAGTGTGTGTGTTTGTTTATTTCTGGTTTTATACAATGGGTCTTTTTGAACAAGGGCTGTGGAGACACATGGGCCGATCAATAATAAAACACACACACGGCTCCAATCAATGAGGGAAGATGCTCACCACTGCACACAGCTCTCTACATTAATGAGATGCTCTCAGGACAGATGTTACCTGTCACTCAATGCCACTGCCTTCCTCTCAGGCCTAATGCACCCTACAGAGAGACACGCACACACACACAGCTCAACCCCCCCCCCCCCTTCTTTATCAAAAAATGTGCACACACACAGCGCTAGGTAACAGGGAGCTCAACCATCCTGGGCAGGCCTATTGAATCATCTGTCAGGCCCCTTGGGGAATCCGTGACCCGCCCCCAACACACACACACAGTCTCTTTCCACCCACCCTCTCTCCTGGGATGGGGTGAAACGGGACAGAAGGTTGACCTAAAGCCACTTTGTTATTCGATTCTTTCATTTGGATTCATTTCAGCCCGAGTCGTGTCGACGCTGCTGGATATATGAATTACAAACCGTGCCACATTTCACAGAGGTCAACTACTGAATTAAAAGAGAGGAAACGATTAAAGAAAAATGAAAGCTGGTCTTTAAAATGCCGCCAGAATGGATGAACCAGCTGTCTTTGAGTCTCAGTCTCTCTCTCTCAGTCTCTCTCAGGACACCTGACTAATTCCTCCTGACCACCTAAAGGAAAATATGACTTATTGAAAAACTGAACGCAAAATTTTTTCCATTGCATTAAGATTCTAATGAATACAAACAGTGTATGTATGGCGCAGGTCTAACATTTCAGGGGAGGAGGGTTGAATTCTTGGAATTAATGTCTCTGAAGGTTTTTGTGTGGGAATCCCCACAAAAAAAGATCCACATACAGTAGAACACCAGCATATTGGAATGGTTTGGATGCTTTAATGCAAAGGCTGCAATATGGAAAAGACATTATATACAAACACTGCAGGCTCAGTGTTTGTATATGCGGGGTGTCATGAGATCTCGTGTAAATCATCCCATCATCCTGTATAGAATAGAACCACAGACTACACAGAGCCCATTCAATACATCTCAATTAAAAACATTGAGTGTTAAAGGCGAACAACACACCGTCTAAACATGTTGCATCACATTCCCTGGCAATCAAGTCCCTTAAAGTAATGATACCAGTCAAAATCAAAGGCTCCAGTGATAATAGCCAAAATGTTCTCCATTTTTGGAATTGTATTCGTTTTACTGGGGTGTTCCACTGATTATAGTAGGACAGTAGTTCAGGCTTAGCGGTGCGGTCGGATTGGACATGGAAGATGGAAAAGCAAAGGTCTGGTGGCCAGTAGCTTCTCACGCCTGTGACAAGAGCCACTCAATGTCTGCTGACTGCAAGACAACCTGACGAACACGTCTCCAGCAGCATTTAAAGTGCAGTACTAAACTAGCCTCTTTACTGAGTCACCAAAATCTGAATTGAGACCCAAAGGTCCCAAAAGAACAGACCCTGAAATAATCCAGAAACTCACAGGCCAGCGTGTATTTGCCTCCCTTGAGAACGGGCTCCTAAACCACCATAGCTGCTGTAAAGCCACAAGGAAACCATGTGACTAGCCAGTGTTTGGCCTGAGCACATGGGATATGTGAATACATCACGGCATGCCCCCTCGTGTAACAGACCTCAGCCTTTAAATTATAGGGTTAATTTATTGTGCTTTGACTCCGTCTTGGGGATTGGTAACACACCCATCGACACGTGCATACACACACGCGCGCGCACACACACAGTGATGTGATATACAACCTCTTGCAGAGACACTATAGCTCTTGCTTACTGAGAAACACACACACACACACGCGCGCGCAAAGAGAACAGTCAGCAGGCAAGCCACACCCTCCTCAGGGGACTTGCCTGTTTGTCTCCACCCTACAAAACCCATGCGTGCCAATCTCTTGTGTTGGTTGGAAGGATGGATTATGGGAAGGGGGGGCGGGGTACAGATAGCTAAAAGAAAAGAATGTGGTAGGTAGGTAGGTGTGTGTGTGTGAGAGACAGAGAGAGAAAAGGGGGTTGTCAACATAGCCACACCCCTCCCATACCCCATCATTAAGGACCCAAAGTGTCCCCCAGGGGCCCCAGGGAGAAATTACAATGTCCCCTCCTCCCCCAACCCCCACCCAGAGTATCTCTCTCTCTCTCTCCATCTCTCTCTATGTATCCATCTTTATTTATATACCTCAAGCATACATTCATGCAGTAGTGTGCTATCTATCAAATATCACAGAAGGGAGAAAGAATAGGGGAGGGAGGAGGAGGAGGAGGAGGAGGAGGAGACTGTCTATTGTGTCGCCCAGCTCCAATAACTGCCTCTCCTTTATCTTCCCTCCCCCTTCACTCTACCCTCCCCCTATCTGTGCATCACTACCACCCGGCCGTCCCTCCTTCCCACCCACGGTGACAATGATCGCGCGCGCGTGTGTGTGTGTGTGTGTGTGTGTGTGCAGCCCCGTGTGGCCACTTCCTGTCTGGGTGAGTTCCACTTCCTGTGTGTGTGTCCCTTTGTGGAACATTTGCGGGGGAGGGGGCATCCCTTGGGGGGTGGGGGAGCATCTTTTACTGGTCGAGAGACCATCTATTGAGTTTGAATGGCTGGCTCATCTTTTAGGCGGTTGGTTTGTTTTGGGTCAATAAAGGAATCGAGAGAGTGACTGCGGCCTGCAGTGTAATGGAGAACAGCAGTTCGCATTGAAACGCAAAACATACGAGGCACAGACCGCTTACAGATAGACTGACGCAGAATATGTAATGCGCCAGCTGAGTTTAGCTTTTAGGAAGAAAACAAGAAAAATAAAGCCGGTCGCTGCATCGTCCTATGAGCGAGTCAAACAGTCAATGTGTTTGCGTTTAATATACACCTCTCTTAATACATACACACACTCCCTTGCCCCTGACCAACAGCATCTCAGGCCCGGGCAGTTGTTACGTACTCCAAATCACCCCACCCACCGGCAGCCTGACTCACCTGTGCACATAGTGGAGCTGGTGAACAGAGTCAATGGCGAGCACCATCTCGGCCAGGTAGAACTTGGCCATATCCTCCGGGAGTCGGTCCTCGAACTTACTGAGCAAAGTGAGCAGGTCGCCCCCTACGTAGTAATCCATTACTAGGTACTGGAGGGAATGAGAGAGGGGGAGAGAGACTATAACATGTGTTGCAGAATAACATGTATAACAGAAAAGACATAGAAAGAGAAAACGTCAAGTACACAGTGTATGCACTGCGTAAGAAAAGAGAACATCCTCAGGTAAGCAATCTACGTTAATGCCCAAATCTGACAGTATCGTAATTAATGTATCATCTATTGAAAACATCAGGGTTAATAAATGCACAAAAATCTATTTGTTTACATGCTAAATTCATGTGTTGACTCTTAAAAACAGCCTTTTCTACCCCTTACACATAGAGGCCAACTCCATGACTAGTGTCTTTTTTAGTTTCCTATAAATAGATGGCTGGACATGTGGTGGGGAGTGTCCAGGACAAAGCATTTTTCTGGGGGAATGTGGGAAATGGAATGAGAGGAACCCGTGGCATTTGAACTCACGGGGTCATGAACGACAGACCATCAACCATCTCAGACTGCTGCGGCTACATTGAACGTCAGTACGGAGTAGTTAACAAATCAGATAAGCACCCAGTCTCGTTCTTTAAGATAAACGTGACTACTGTACTTAGTGGTGGGGGAAATGAACGTCCAGTCATTGCCCCCACCACACCACGACGCAGAGCGGTGCTGAAACAGCTTAAATACTCCAACGTCCCCTGGATAAATATATGATTATACTAAAAACTGCTGGTGAGATGCGGGAAATACCCTGTGGATGTTAAACATGTGAAATGTGTTTTATGCCCTGAAACAGACACAAAGCCAAACACAAGCACACATACACAGGGCGAATGACTGGCCTACCAGGTTGTTGTCGTCCTGGAAGGCGTAGTGTAAAGTGGTGATCCACTGGCTGTCTCCATTCACCAGCACGTCCCGCTCCTCGCGGAAACACGCCGTCTTAAGGAGACAGAAGTCCACAGTTCAGTATTCCTACACATGTTCCATTTACAATTCCGTACTTTTCCAAACCCTTCCATACTCCGTAGGAACCCTGATAGTTACGAAGCGCAGTGTTGAGAAATAAAGGGCTCTTTAAAAACTCAAAACAAGAGACCAATTATGCGCCTGGCGTACGCATTTAGACCGAACAGGGGCGGGCAGCTCCTTTCAACCGATGGGTTCATGGACTTCAATGTATAACAAAGCAAGAGGTTACCAACACACTAAACTGCATTAACTTTTCTTGTATTTTAGATTATGAAGATGTCACAATATTAGTGTCTAAGTTGTTAGCTAGTGGTTAGCTAGTTAGCTGACACTCCAGTTGTACTATCGATAGAGTCCATGTTGACATTTCAAAACAGACAGCGTCCCTTACAAACATGAAAACATGTTTGAGTGTTATTTTGTTATATCCAGCTGTCTAAATAAGTCACCGAATCCCTGATCTACAAATCAAGCCCTGTCAGAGGGCATAATGAGGAAGGCATGAAGACGGATGGTGGATGGTGGGGGGGAGTGAATGTCAGAAAAAGGTCAAAAAGGAAATCAAAGTCCTTCTAGGCAAGTCTCTCGGCAGCCATCTTTCAAACGCCCTAAGTCACTATCGGACCAATTTATGTTCTCAGTATCGTATCGGTGCCATCCCCATCGGTGGTTTCGCCTTTTATTGGGCACCACTGAGCTGCAGTACTGACCGCCCCTGGAAAATGGCAGGGGAAACCCCGGTGTGCTGCTCACCTCTGCTCTCTTCAGCATCTCCCACTTGTTGAGAATCTTCATGGCAAACACCTTGTCCGCATTCTTCACTTTCACCACGGCAACCTGACCAGAAGAAGACACCTGAGTCAGAAACCCTTGCTGAATAAAAGCAAGCAAATTAAGGTTAAAACAAACAAACAATTCTAATCTATGGTCCACAGTGAGTTTCAAACTGAAATCTAAAATGTGTGTGTTTTGGAGCAAAAAGCTAGCTACAATATATGGAAGCAATAGGTCAGCTATCCTCATGGAAATGTAGTGTGCATGACCGCTCAGTTTGATTCCACACATAAAAAAAGACTGCAGGAATAACTGCACGTCCGAGACAGTGGGCTACAACTAGGCCTACAGTGTAAGCAGGTTTGCATCTCATGGTGCACAGTTAATAAATAATGAATAACAGTCACTTAATAATTCACACAGCAACATGAGAATAGTCTCGTTTCACTAGAGAACAACCACTGGAGACATTCAGCAGCAATCATAGTAACGTCCAGCAAATAAAACCCAATAAATTATAGGATATTACATTTTGTGTGAGAAAGAGTCAACACAAATCAGCTTGTTCTACCTAGTTACTAGACAGGTCAAGTGGTTGGACAAAACACCATTGACCTTATTCACACGGCAGCCATCTTCCTCTGAAGATGGCTCAGGGTGGGAAATCGCCGGGGAAACCCTGGAACGTCAGCTCGTTTTTGCCACCATTACGGATTTGATTTCCCACCCTGAGCACGGCGTCAGAGGAAGATGGCTGCCATGCGAATAAGGTCATTACAAAGCAGACAGACAGTTGGCGGGAGGTTCCAACAGATTCGAAAACTGTTATTGGAGGATGTGCAAAAAGGGGCTTGGGATAGGTCAGTTACTGCGTTATTTGCATCTCAGTCAGAGATGTGCACGCCTCATATGTGGCCTCTACTCTACACGGTCAAACCGATGCCTCCTTCTGGCCTTTCAGGTGTGCGGGAGCTGGAAGGAGGGAGGGAGGGAAGGAAGGAGTAAGCACAGATTCAGGGCTTTTACAGAATCGTGACTGGG
>JAODTR010017977.1:0-25614 GCA_025399935.1 Amblyopsis rosae
GACCTTGTGACCTCTCAGTACACCTGGATGACCTGGGCCCACTCCCGCGGCGGCCAGAGCCCGTTCTCCTGGACGTTGCTCGGGGACGTCTTCCAGTCCCAGGCTCGGACCGGGGCGCTCCAGCCGGGGCCGTAGTTGGCCCGGACGTAGTCCAGGGTCTCACAGGGAACCCTGGCTCTGAGCTCCACCAGCTCACCCCAGCACAGAGTGAACCGGGGGAACACGTACCTGACACACACGCACACGCACGCACACACACATGCACACACGCACATGTACACATATATGCACACACGCACACAGATTAAAAAGGTGTCAATATGAGAAGTAAAATAATCCAGTGTTGGGCACTACTGCTGGTGTTCCTTTACTTGAACTTCTTCCCACTCTTGGCTTGAGTTCCTCCGTTCCACACGGTGTCTCCCTCCTCGTAGAAGAAGAAGATGTCCAGCTTCACATCCCCGGCCTGGAACGACAGCTCCAGACTGTCCTCTACCTGGAGAAAGAGAGGAGGAGGATGTTACGAGTCATGTGACCAGGCTGGGTTGAGTCTCAAAGCAGATGATGATGATGATGATGATGACGATGACGACGACGACGTGCAGGAGGCATCGGTGGGTCAGGGAAATACGTGAACAGGAGATATACAGTATGACGCTGATCTGTCGGGTGGGGGATCCAGTGATTAACTGGTGGACTAGTACACAATACAAAATCTGACTTCAATAACGCAACATTGAGCTGCAACATTATGCAAAAGGCATTTTAATCTTAAAGAAACTAGCTAGTAAAGAAAACCACTTGTAAACCACCCTGACAAATGGTGTTTCATGTGCAAGTTATCCTAGTCTCGCAGAGCCAGCCTTAAAGTTTACATACAGCGCTGGCTAACTGTGTCAGTACACGCCTACTTGACAAGTGAGGTATTTTGATTGACATGCACGATGACCAATGACTAAGTCGGACTTTAAACTTACAAGAAATTAGGAATTTATAGGAAAACTAAACAGCTGTTTACGTGTCTTGTACATCTGTAAAATGTGTAGGCTACGGTTACTGCTTAATATAAATGGTTCAATTTTAACTTAAAGCAGTGCGCTAGCATCGCACCAAAATTACAGATACATACACAGTACATACTTTGAGTGACAATGCTAACAGCCAATGGAAATCGACAGTATTACATTACGAAAGTCCGAGAGTCCTGCGTCAAGCTATGTTATCATACGTTCAGCACGGAGTTGCTTATGCGTCGTAACGCTGATGGACGGAAGGGGCTGAGAAATTAAAATCTCCTAACCTTAGATTGAGGTGAAAATGTTGAGTTGATTAAACTCAAACTCTCGATCTACCGGGACATTTTTGTTCCTACCCTCACCTATGGTCACGAAGGGTGATTCATGACCGAAAGAACATGATCACGGGTACAAGCGGCCGACATAAGTTTTCTCAGGAGGGTGGCTGGCTTCTCTCTTAGAGATAGGCTGAGAAGCTCAGCTATCCGTGAGGAACTCAGAGTAGAGCCGTTACTCCTTCGCGTCGAAAGAAGCCAGTTGAGGTGGTACCAGCATCTGGTAAGGATGCCCCAGGCATGCCCAGCTGGGAGGTGTCCTTGGGGAAGACCCAGGACTAGGTGGGGAGATTATATCTGCACACTGGCCTGGGAACGCCTCAGGATCCCCCAGTCAGAGCTTGCTAATGTGGCTCGGGAAAGGGAGGTTTGGGATCCCCTGCTGGAGCTGCTGCCCCCGCGACCCGACTCTGGATAAGCGGATGAAGATGGATGGATGGATGGATATTTAAACTCACCTTTCCAAACCTGTGCTTGAGGGGAAGGCCGTTCTTCTGGAAGGCCGTCACGATGTCAGGTCTGTAGTCTGTAATGAAGATGCCAAGGTCGACATCTCGACTGTAGGATATTATTCCACACTGCCTATACCAACCTGGAGAGAGATGGAGAGAAGTCAAGATTATGTGAAACAAGCGAGCGAGTGTGATGAATCAATCAATCCTGTTATACTGACCCAGGCATGTTCCACTGCTGAGCCAGAAGGGAACTCCCAGCTCACTGAGAGTTTTGGCAGCAAGGTGGAGAAGTGACTTGGCTTTCAGACGAAAGTCCATCGCCTCTGGAGAGGTGTCGTCTGGATAAAGCTACTCAAGACAATGACAGGAATAGTAAGAGAGTTCACGTTGAGATGGTAAGACAGGCAGTAGGTCTTAGTGTGTGTGTGTGTGTGTGTTAATGGTAAGACAGTTGGTCTTAGTGTGTGTTAATGTTAAGACAAGCAGCTGGTATTAGTGTGTATGTGTGTGTGTTAATGGTAAGACAGTAGGTCTTAGTGTGTGTTAATGTTAAGACAAGCAGCTGGTCTTAGTGTGTTGACTTAAAAGAAGAAGACCTGATCTAGCCTGATCACAGCCCTGGCTCTGTAAACGGGAACACAAACAAAGTGGTGCAGACCGCACCACGAAACACTATCGGACACTTGAAAATGTGTCTCCAAATTGGAAGGAGAGGGGGGGGGGGGGGGGCAGCGCTTTTGAGAGAGCACCCTATGGCATTGAAGAAAAAGGCGTTTTTGTTTTGATTAAGTTCTATCAATAATATTTCTCCAGGATAGCTGACTCCACCTTTAAGGAAAGAAAATGAATGATGAAATAGCGAATTACAAGCAGTTGTTCCCAAACCTGAAAGAAGTTTCGGGCTTCCCGGTAGCGACATTCCAAAAACCGCGATTGTCTGTGCTCCGTCAGGAACCTGGAGAAATTCCGAGGGATCCGAACATCCAGTCCGTCCAGCGCAGTCAGAATCAGATCTGGCCTGGACCCCTCAACGAGCACACGCACAAGTCCCAGGAAGGTAGAGAGGTCTTTTTAATTACTAATGCATTCATTCATCCATGCACTAGTAGTTTCGGCTGCGGCAGCAGCTAGTGAGCAGGACAAACACACGGTTCATGCTCTTGTTCGTCTGGAGACTCACCTGTCATATGCACCGGCATGGTGGCCATAATCAAGGCTCTTGAACGGAGCGAAGGATCGGTCCATGCCGGCTTTGAGTCTCAGTGGGCCGTGCCACAAGTAGTTACCGCTGCGCTCATACAGAACCACCACCTCAACACAACAAAACACAAACCATTTGGGCTCATGTTTTGAGATCCTGGTAAAGCATTTGATTGGGCGAAAGTTCAGCCAAATACAAATACGGCTGGTATGTCTCTAACCTGTACACAACAGAGATCATCTGTGATTTAAGAGAGCTCTGATGCATTTCGTGGTAAACATGGATGCTATGCTGCTAACCTGGATGATGTAGCCATTCTGGCGAAACAAGAAGTAAAGCGGGATCTCGTTGCCTGAGAGGTCCTCCATGCTGGCCAACCTTGGGTCTTTCCCCTTCACCTCCAGCAGTTCAAAGCCTTTCTCCTCTGCTGCCAACACCAGGCCAGCCTACAGGGGCGAGCGAAATATGGTAACCTTGGGGATGCATCAATTGTGAAATTCTGGGGCATAATAACAAACAGATGGTACAATACTCCCACTCTGCCAACATTTCCTCTCACTTAGATTTTAAAACTAAACCAATTGTTAGCCATGGCACCCATTGGCATCCGTGAAAATCAGCTGATACAGGTATACTGACTGAAGTCAATGAGATATCAGTAGCATGCATAGACAGACAGACATATATATAGACAGATAATGAGAACTCTACAGTAGATAGATAGATAGATAGATAGATAGATAGATAGATAATGAGAACTCTACAGTAGATAGATAGATAGATAGATAGATAGATAGATAGATATGTGTGTGGTGGGGTGGGGGGAAGCTTCTTAACAAACACCCTACGGCACTGAAGAGAGACGCATTTTTAGTTTTGAACAAGCTCAAATATCAACAAGCTTGCTCCAGGATCAATGACTGTACCTCTAACACTCAAAAGCAAACGCAGGCATTACGCTGACACAGCGGTACTTGCATCATATTTCCACAGGCTGGCGAGCAGGGCGAAGGACGTGACCGGCCGTCCCGTGCACAGGAAGGTGCAGTGGGGCTCCCGGATCAAGCTGTCCCTCTGCAGCAGTGCATCCTGGGACAGCAAGGCCAAGCTGGCGGTGTCGGCCAGGAAAACGGGCAAGTTGTACCGCTTCACCAGGGTCAAGAACCGTTTCACCGTTTGCTGCGATGCACCAACACCAAAGATATTTGAATGATAACAAAGATGGAGCGTTGTAATGTATTTCAATGGAAGCACAAATTGAACGCTTCTGGTCTGTTAAGTGGGCGTGTCACTAATAGCATTTTGCATCTACCATGCGTGGCCTGAAAGAAAGTCAATTTACCCCAAAACAGTTCACTGCAGAAATACCGTTGTGGCCTGAAATTGATCGAAGGTCAGGGAATGAATTTCATATTCTCAAAATACCCATTAACGCCCCCAGAGAGAAACAATGAGCAATGGTATGGTGACATACGTGGACCCTAACCCTACGATGTTCTGGTCTGCATTAAGGGTGAAAAGTCTCCCCCTGTTGCCCCCTCTCTGTTTCAAGTCTCTGGAGTGGGCGAGCGTGGTCTCAGCAGGACGGGAAATGGCAAAATGGCGCACTCACCCACTGGACATCGCTGGCTGTCAGGTGGCCCGTCTGCCCGAGCATGTGCGGACCGGGCTAAACAAAACAAGACATGATAAATAAGTCATGTCACCTAATTATTTTATTATGCTATTATCCATGAGCATTTGGATATTGTAGGAGAACACCTATGCCTGTCTACATAGCCTGATGTTTTCTTCTTAGTGCAATCATGAATTACATGTATTTTTCCTTGTCCATCCCTTTATCATCTTGGTTGTGAAAGAAAGGTATAGTTAAGTGGTTGTACGCTAATACACTTTTGGTCAAATTCACCAAATATCTCCCAGTAATATTCTCTGCGTCCTTAAGCAATTATCATATTTACTAACTAGGTACTTTAATAACACAGCCCTGGCTGCATAAATAGGAACAGTGCAAGCTGCACACAACAACAATATGCTAGCCTTGGCAATGCATTTCCAAAGTGTGGGGCGGAGCCTCTGAGGGTGCCTCAGATGGTGTTGCACAGAGAGGTGTTTTTGCTTTGATAACTTGCATAGTAACAAGCTATCGCCATAATTACTTACTCTATCTTAACATTCATTTGGCAACATATGGTGCCATATTGGCCTAGATATTTGATAGGTTAACATATTCCATTACATTACCAAACAACCAATGAATTCACTGGACTGACTAACTTGCATAGCCTTTTATTGCATGTATGTTGTACTTATTATTTCAGCCTTCGTTTCAAATCATAACTTGATGAATAAGCGGTCCACATCAATGTTGGCAAACACGTAGTCACAGCATGTAGTCAGTTTGCATTGGCTGCCACTTACATAAGATGGACTACATATAAACATATTAGCAGTGTAGCCTACATATTTCACTTGTGTAAATATTTGTAGACTATATATTTCTTGTGTATATTTTCATGTTTATTGTATAATTTATTTTATTCATAATTGGCTACTCATATTTCACTCGTCTGTTATCGTTCTCCTCAGATACAACTTTAAGGTGCATACCGCCACCAACTGTACAAGTGTGGAACTACAAGTCACATCCCTATTCAGAATCTACCCATCAATATAATGTCCCTCAAATAGCCAAATACAGTCTTCCTATCGCCCATCACCTCAGAAAAGTCAATGCACTTGTTCGTGTAGCTACTACATTTGCAAACGTGACGAATACATTTTTTAAATATATTTTATCTTGAAGGGGAGATCTTACCTTTGAGACATATTGTCTGTAATTGTACAGCTGAAACAGCAGGAATATTGAGCTTGTAATGACGAGGAGGCCTAAAATCACCGTTTTGTTTAAGCGAGGCATTCTTCCGTCTGCGAGGAAGCTGTAGTCCACTGTAGACAGACAACGTTACAGATATTTATATTAATGTCAAGTGGTTAAATAACATGGCTGTTTACACATGTGCGGGTGTGCGAAATAGAAATGCGCATCAGGTAGGACAATGAAACAACGGTGTGGTTTTTCCAAATTCATTTCGTTTGCCGTGAAATGTAGTCATTAGGATTCTTTATCAGGTCTGCAGCATTGGATCAAATCACGCATTTGCACGATCTACTAGCAAGCCAGTGATAATGTTGGCTTCCGGTGACGGAATTCAAAATAAAGTCCTATCTACAAATATCACAGGCAGTATTATTTACTAATATCATTTAGAAATATATATCGCGCGTTTGTTTATCCAAATCATTTTATAATTTGTAATGTTTTTAAAAGGTAATGTTGCTCCATTAATTCGTCACATTTGCGTTAATATTGTGAAGGCATATAAAAACGTTTCCGGATTACATTATATGATTACTTGTACGTACAGTATCGAGATGATTACATGTAGGTACAGTATCGAGATGATTACTTGTACGTACAGTATCCAGACCGAGTGGTCTTTGTAAATTGTTGTCGACATCTGAAAAACCAGTACAGCCATACTCAAATTTAACCGGATTCAGAATTCAGAATACTCTCTATTAAACCAGATACATTTATAACACTGATCTGACAACAAACATTAACGGCCACATAAACAAGTTTTATTTTTCCCATGCGTAAATAATTACAAAAAATATTCAATCCGTTTTTGGATCAAATCTAGTGTAAGAAAATCTTAAGTACAAAAGTACAAATACACTAAAATTTTGATTAAGACAAGTCTATATCACAACTGTACATAAGGAACAGTAAAATGTAGTCCATGCAGGAATACATTTGCAAATGTAACTGAAAACTACATTTTCATGGTCATTATCTTACAATTTAGCCTATTGTTCATTTACATAAAACAAAATAAATGTCACATCTTTATCTTGGAAAGTAAGGAGTAAAATTTTAAGGACGCCAGACATTTGAATTCTACATATCTGCTAATCTTAAAGGAATGTCCCAGTTTAGATAGGCTGTTAAAATATGGTAGATGCATCCCTATTGTGTAGGGTAAATATTTGGCCATTTCAGTTTTTTTTGTTTTATCTACTCAATAAATACCCGCCATACTCAAATTTAACCAAATTCAGAAAACCCTATCTCTTAACCCAGAGAAATGTATCTGTAAAACTGGTCTGAACATCTGTACAGAAATAAGAGATAACCGACAAAAAGTGGACCTTTAAACCGATATATGCTGAACAATGAAGAATTCCCTTTCGGTTTTCATAACTAGCACAACATCAGAGGTGGAGAAACAGCAACTTTCAGAACATCCATGTACAGAATTGCTGGTTTAAACATTAGGAATGGAACAAAGAAAAAAGGTGTGTTGTAGTTTCCCCAACAAATCTTCTCCGGCAAGAGACGTTAAGCGGGGGTGAGGTCTGCATTTCCACGTTGTCGACTCGTAGCCAGACGTACAGCACATCTCATAGTCGCAGATGGGGGACTGGCATGGTGACGTCACGAAAGAATCGATGCACGAGTGCGTTTTTGGCAGAGAGCCTCTTGTTTGGATCGTAATTTAGCATTTGCTGCAAGACAAAAAAATAATTGTTTTGTAGTCATTCCTTCCAAAAGCACTGGACAAATATTCCTAAAGCAAATGTTAGTTAACATGTGCAGTCTGTCACAAGTGTCTGTTTCAAATAACACATTGAACTATTAATCCATAATTTTCTTTTTAATGATTTAAAAATAAACACAGACACAAATATTTGACTGCCACGTAGACTGACACAGACAGACAGACAGAAAGACCGAATAAATAAACAAACGCTGCCAGTCTATGTTAAGTTCTCTCACCGCAAGTAGATCTCTGCCATCCTCGTCAAGCAAAGGCACCACTTTAGACATGTCCTGTCGTGCCCACTTGGGAAAAGACGGCTTATAGTCCGGCATGGATGTGACCCCGGGCCAGAGGGTCTCATCGGGCGTGCCCAAGGTGCGGAAGATACGAAACAGCTGATCAATCTCAGAATCCCCTGGAAACAAAGCCCTCCTGGTGACCTAGAAGCAGAGAACAACCTTGTGCTGTCAGATGTTACAACTAAATTACATGATAAAAACTAATCTTTTTTTTTTTGGATAGAGCTTTTTACCATTTCAGCAAAGATGCACCCCAAACTCCAGATGTCTACAGCTGTGGAGTAGTATTTACACCCCAGCAGAATTTCAGGAGCTCTGTACCATAAGGTCACCACCTAAAATATTATCAGTGCAAATTGAAATGAACAGAAGGGTTAATTTTCTATGTTCATATTAGGCTCAGGCATTATTCAGTAACGCAGTAAAGACAAGAATTAGCTGAATGCTATTCATTCACTCATATGACAAACATAAACGTTGCTCAGCTCATGCTACCATAAACAATGCGTTATGTTCTCAAAGTGGGGGTCGGGACCCCCCGGGAAGCTCGCGAGAAGCAGCGGAGAAGATCACATGACGATTTTAAGAAATTGAATAACATTTTAAAATGATTAGCAATATAATATTTTTCGACATAAATTTAGCAGTTGTACATTTTATACATTCATTTGATGTATTCCACAGCTAGCATATGTTAAAATACTAGCTAATATTACGGCTGTTATGCTTCTGCCACCTCTGGGGATAGCGAGGGGTCGCGAGTCTCTGGCACTGTCGGGCGTCACAAGCTGAAAAGTTTGGGAACCCCTGGTCTAGACATAGGAGCGGACCAATTGCATATCTTACCCAAGGTTATTATAGTTTTGCATTTTACATTAGTTTTTATATTTATTTCGTTTTGACTTTTTGTTTTCAAATTCAGTTTAGTTTTAATTCGTTTGTAAAGCGGGTTTGCTAGTTTAGTTTCTATGTTTTGAAAATACTTCGTTTTAGATTAGTTTTTATAAGTTTTAGTGTTAGTTTTAGTCTTTTGTAATATGGGTTATTTGTCAAGGTCAGAAAAATTATTGTGTAATAAAAACTCAACAAAGACATCATAACATTTTAGAAAGACCAAACCATAGGACATTAACTCTAAAATTGTATTTTATTTTAGTTAGTTTTGCAACCAGACAATACATTTTTAGTTAGTCATCGTTTTTTTGTAATGCCTCGTTTTTATTTTATTTAAATAACTACAATGGTGTTTCCCCACCTAGTTTTCGCTTACGATTATAACCTTGATCCTACCTCATGAGTGTAAGTGCGCACAGGCACTCCAAAAGCTCTGGCCAGGCCGAAGTCAGCCAGCTTGATGTTACCCTGGGCGTTGATCAGCAGGTTCTGGGGCTTGAGGTCACGATGGAGCACCCTATGGGAGTGGCAAAAGGCTAAGCCCTCCAACAGCTGGTAGAGGTAACTCTGCAGAACACAAAGCCAGGAGAAGGTAAAAGGTTTTAATGTGAACCTTTATAGCAGCATGACATTTTAAAGCTCAGAGTAGATGTCTTCACAGGTCCTCTGAGACTCGAGAATCTGAGAAATTCAGGTCCAACTTTTGAGTGTTTGACTCGGATCTGGGTCGGGTCTGACATAAATGCTATGATTCTCGGGTAAATGAGATTTACCAAGTGAACCCGATAATTAATTAATAAATATGTAGCTTAATATATAAAAAGAAGCAATTACAAAATGTTTTGCCATGGTTTGACAAATCAGCTGGGTCAGTGCCGGTGGGCGATACTATTGCCAGCGCCCCTGAACATGTATAGGCAACTTGCATATACTTTTACTTGCTTGCGGATCTGACCGTGGTCCGTGAAAGAAATTACAAATTGAAACATTGAATAGGTCCAGCCTTGGCTTCCATTGGTAAGTCTAAATTATTAACTCAAATCTGACTGAAATTAATGTGCTTCATTTTATCTTTTGACGGCAGTGTGAGTGTGGGAACCTGTGCGTTGCTCAGCCAACTTTTCTGCACTATTCCTTGACTATTGATGGCGACATGGCATTGCCTGTTGCGACAACATTTGAAGGTTCTGTTTATTCTTTTGGTACTCTTTACTGTAAAGTCTTTCAGACCTGAACGGGTACGGGTCTGTTTGTCGTCGGGTCCGTTCGGAACGGACCTCAATTTATACGTTTTTAATTTATGCAAATCGGGTCGGTGAAAAATGCTTTGGATAATTTAGGATAGGGTCCAATTTTTTGGAGCTCAGAGTAATGAGAGTATAGATGCCATCGACTGTCGCTTTCACTGACCCATTTAATCTTAGATTGTATGAAACGAATGACGCCACTATGGTTTAGACCGAATGACCGGGAGACATGTCTCTGCTACTCAACTGTCAAATAACAATGTGGCAACGTGTATGCCAAACACACACAGCTTAATGCAAAAGCAAACCGTCCCTTGGTAACTAGATTTGACATTTTGGCAGCCGCCCATACCTTCACCAGAGGCAGAGGAATACCAGTAATGGTGCAGGAGTCCATGAACTTCTTCAGGTCCTGATGAAGGAACTCAAACACGAGGTAGAGCTTGTTTTCTGTGTGGATGACATCACAAAGCCTGAGAGAGAGAGAGAGAGAGAGAGAGAGAGAGAGAGAGAGAGAGAGAGAGAGAGTGAGAGAGTAAATCCACAGACACAATGCAAGAGACTATAATTGATGTAGTGATGAGAGACAATGGAAAGTCATTGAGATTCAGCGTCTTGACATGACAACCGGCAAATAGCGGTCGGCAAATCAAAATGGGCAGATACCAAGTAAACTTAATCTGAACTTCAGGGGACACGATTGAGGCGACTACCAACGGGAGCTAAGGATTGACTGACAGATTGACTGAAACATTTTGGGTGGGACATATAAGAGAGGGATGCCTAGACAACCAGAGCCTGGAATGTAAACAAGCAGACAATTTTCAGATACAAAGCGATGTGCGGAATGTTTGTAGTGTGTTTGGGACTGAAGAGAGAGAGAAAGAGAGACTTGTCTTTTGTAACCACGGGCTGAATATAAGAGGCTTATAGTACACCCAGGTTTTAGGAATCAGGATAAAAATAAAACACCAAGACTTACTTGACAATATTTGGGTGACTGAGTTCTTTGAGTAGTGAAATCTCACGAATGGCAGTGCTTGGTACACCTTCAGTTTCCCTTAATAAAATACATGGTTAGATGTTAGATTTCAACTAATTGTGTTGTGTGTAGATATTTAGTTAAATGTAGTGTTATGTTTAACTTGTATGTTACTCTCTCTTATTATACAGTACATCTTGATCTATGGGCACATTATTTTCTTTCAATACAATAATAAAGCTTAGTTTTAATAATTTGATTGTCAAGCCTGATGCCACAACGAAACTGAACATCTCTTAACAGTATGGTACTCAAAATATGTGTGCCTCATACAGGGAAATTCAGGCATATTATCATCATATAACCTTGTGATGGTTTAATGGATTAACCTCTGGTTAACTGGTTTAATCCCACTCATAAATGTTTAATTTCACTGTTCTGGAATCATGAAACTGGATCTTATTCAAGAAACACAAGACGCATATAGTTGACATTGTTACAAAGGGTTGTAAAATACACGGTACCGTACCGGTACTGTCCAATATGCCTTCGTTTGCATATGATCTATTGTACGGTACCTATGATCTAACTATCACTTAACACTGGTGAGATCACTGAGATGTAATATAGACGTAGTAGCCATATCAGAAGTACTGTAAAGAAGCCTGTACATTAAGTGTATTCCTAGGCTACGGTATTGACAACACCATTATATCAGGCACAAGGGATATTGTGAAACTTACGTGTCTAGCCTTATTTTCTTGAGAGCAACAGTTTCCCCACTGACTTTGTTTTTCGCCTTGTACACTACTCCATAAGTCCCTTCTCCAATCTTCTCTACTTTCTGGAACTGATCCATTTGATGAAGTGGTTATTTGAAGTCACCCAACGTTAGCACAGTTTATCCCTTTGTGTTGCACAAAGTACAAAACTCGCTAGCTGCCAACAATTAAGCAAAATAGCAGGAGAAATCAGTGTACAGTAAACTTCTTTGTTAATACATCTGCTCCAAGTACACCGGGCCCTTCAGACAAAGCCTTCATGAGACTTGACAGACGAAACTTAAGTCAAGATGTAAGTGTTATTGGTAATCTGCTAATGCTAACGGTGGAACATCAATAACAGAAAACAAACGGACAAAGCGCGGCTGCATTCGTGTTGCCTTCAGACAATTCCCGCGTTGGCTGCGGGGCGTTTGCTTTAGTTCAACCACTTTTCTGCAGGGGTGGTGCTTAGAATAGTTACGTTATATTTTCAGTGTCCCCCTTATGAATCCGATAGTATATTAATGTATGCTATCCATGCAAGTACACATCGACGTTTAATACATCTGTAAAAAACCGATAATCAATGTTAAACGCATGACATTGTAATACTTCCTGATGGGATCGGAGCGTCAGTGAAAAAGAAACTAACAATATAAACAAAAATCCATTATCACGTGATACAGTGATCCAACGTGAGCTCCACGGAAGTACGCTAAAGAAAATATCTATAATAAAAATGTTATTTGGAACCACATTTCTATTACAATCTACAACATAAAAATAAGAAACGCAATCTTTTATATATATATATATATATATATATATATATAATATCCTTCCTTTAGATCCTTTAGTGTCCTGATGATAAAATTTACAGTAGTTTTTGGTTTAATATTCATGCAACATTGGAATTTAAAATGAAAACAATTAGCATACAATTTATATTTGCCATTTATGTAGGAAACGAAATATGTCGATCCCAAAATACTAAATACTACTAAATAGAGAAGTAAGTGAAGCAATGTGTTATGGTAGAGCACTTGTGGTATGTGGTATGGTACTTGATGCCAGGTGAGATTTATTCATTGGGATATATGTTGTTGGCACGACATGAGTGATCACGTGGTGCAGCTCACAAACAGAAGACATAATTACCATTAGAAGCCCCAATCAATAACGGTTTCTGTCTTAATATGTGTATATAGGATGGATTCATGTAGGCCTACATCTTTCCTGGAATAACAACATCTACTCTTAAACGGTGGAGTCAACTATCCTGAAGGATATTTGACCTTGATCAAAACAAAAACGTCTCTTCCTTCACTCCCACAGGGTGCTGCCTCCGATGTTCCGCTCCCCAAATTGGACACGCGTTGCCAGGCCTAGTATAGTGTTGTGTGGTGCGGTCTGCACCACTTTGTGTTCCAATTTACAGTGCCAGAGTGTAGAAAAAACAGATTCTTTTTTTTTCACAGCGCTAACAGAACGCAAACTACTGCAGCAGGCCGCAAGGCGGTTATCTGCTTTTGACACAAAGCTATACAATCTCTGTTATAACCTTTATTCCTCTGCAATGTAGACAATTCTTGAAGGAACAATGCATATAATATTCTTAGACAGAAACATTTACAATATGTTTATATTCCCAACAAACCTAATTAAATGTATTGCCGTTTTTACTTCACTTCATAGTGTGAATTTGCAGCATTCAGCAGACACTTTTATCTAAAGCAACATCTTGGTTACATTTGTACACATAAGTCGTACAGCTATTATCAAACAACAAACAACACTCTGTTAGAATAGTTCTAGCAGCATTTCATGAGGGCTAAATTAGTTCATCATTTTACACCATAATGTATCATTTAATCCTCAAAACACTGTTAGCAAACATTTTAGAACTACCAGCCAAAATATCAGCAAAGTAGTACATTTTCTAAGAGCTGATCTTAGACGGAAATATTTAATTATTTTTTTGTAGTTGTTAGTTAGAAAACAGAAGTGTATGGGAATATGAAATATATAATTTCACCTACTGGGAAGTAGTGTAGTGTGTGAATGAGCGAATGCAGTAGTAAATATGGTCTTGTGCTCATCTTAATGCCGTACATTAGAGTGATGAACAATGGGACGACTCACACGCAGAAACACTCTCAGACGTATTCAACAGCCGGGGGTAGCGATCAGAGCCTGGAAGAGAGGATGAAAAATGAAGGGATGCCATTGAGTTGCCATCCACAAACTCATCTTGTGACCGCATCCACACATAGCTGTGAAGTCAGGTGGGGGGACCATACTGTACGCTACAGTAGCCTACAATACATTCACTTATGTCGAACAAATATCACAAATCCAGCCAGATCTGACACGTACAGTATTTAACGCAACATAAAGACCGAAATCCCACTTTGTAAATTGGAGCGTCTTATTATTTATTTGACAACATTATGATCACATTACTTCTAAATAATACTTAATAAATACAGTTGCTCTGGGAACAGTAATATACGTATATATATATGGTTTAGACACACAATTATTACAGTATATACTAGTTATGTAATTTACTGAAGGGGCAGGGCTAATTTGCAAGCTGTTAATGATGTCAGAAGTGAGAGGAACGTTTATGGTAATTCAGCATTCAGGACACCCTTAATTAAAGAGCGTTGGAGCACCTTTCCACAGTCTCAGTGGGAGTTGAGTTGGGGCTTGCTGTAGGACTCAGGGTGAGGAACAGGGCTTAGGAAGTGGACTGACAGACATCCAAGAGCACAATGAGGACTGTAACACTGATCTTGGCAGTGTTGGCCTTCACATCTTCAACTGCAACAAGTAAGTAAATCACAGTTGGATAGCAATTTGTTCAGTTTGTTAACAATTGGTTTTGACTTAATTAAAGTGATTTTATTATATTAACACACAATAAATATTTTGGGTCTTATTCAGTCTGTGTCAAAAATGCTGAAACGTTACGTTGAGCACTTTAGACTATAGCATCAAATACCACAGGGCATGCCACACCACAGTGACTAATATGAATTATTCATGGTTTCTGCCTCTGTGTGAAATCAGTGAGTCTTTGCATTTCCTGGTTTAAAACTAGGTAATTATTTAAATATTATGGTGTTTTTATTATGATAAAAAAGAAAATAACAGAGATCAAGTGATTCCAAATCAACAAAAAGATTCTACAAAACATCACAGGCAAATTTGATGGTGACAGTAGATACTTTTACAAAACAAGTTATCTAATTATCTATTTGTTATATACTGTAGATGTGACATATAAACAGGGTTGGTAAGTAACAGATTACATGTAATCAGTTACATGTAACTATTTACAAAAATGTAACTAAAAAGTAATCCATTACAGTTACCATCTGAAATAGTGGAATCAGATTACAAGTATGTTTGAAAAATTTGATGATTACATCTAGGACTACTTTTAAATTTATTCTTTTGGTACTCTTTACTGTACAGTCTTTCAGACCTTTTAAATGGTTACAAAAATACAAAGACTTGGCACAAACAAGTAAATTTCTTTCGGATGGCATTTCAAAGAACAATGTTTAGATGTGAAGTAATCTAAAAGTAATGGAAAATAGTCAGATTATGTTGCTAAAATTAGGTAATCCAAATACTGATTATAATTTGAATCTGGTAACTAGTAACTGCATTTGAAAAGTAATTTACCCAACCCTGCCTATAAGTATAATTAGTCATTGTGTAATTAATACATGTTCATACAATTCTCCCACACATCGCTGAGTAGAAGGCTGCCTGAGTGTCTGAGCTCCCTCATTCCTTCATTTGGGATTACTGATCTGAGGCTCAGCTGATGGTCACATGAAAAGGATTGAGGGGGATTGTAGTGGTCCTGTGACTTCCATCGCTCACGGAACAATGCGGAATTGCCCCCAGTTCCATCACTGTATCAATCAGAATGTATCATGCAAGATCGTCAATGGGAAATAGTTATGCAATTAACTCTATTATGATCAGTGTTGGTCAGTTACTGTAAAATTATGAATTTTTTCAGTAACTATAGTGCAACAAATTAAATTACTTTTTCCAAACCGGTTATAATATTACAATTACTAATCCAAGTAATGCTGCATTACTGCGTTATAAGAACAAGATTACTCCTTCCCCACACTTCCATTTTATAAAGACGTGCCTTTGTTACTTAGCTGGTCCTGGAAAATTTAGGGTAGGCTAATTGAACCAACCTGTCCAATCATCTGGTTTGAGAGACTGCAATGTTTTCACTTTGGCTGATTGTTGACTCCTAAGGTTAATTATTGTTCCAATAGAGTATTACATTCTAAAATGAGCTGGCTACACAGGCTGTAATTTTCAGAAGGGGTGAGGCAGGGTAGTGATTGTAAAAGTAATATAGTTATAGCTATATTAATATGTAATATTGTAATATAATATAGCTAATGTAACAAATAACATAACTAATTACTTTTAATATCCATTAATTAGTAAAGTAATATTATTATAAGTAATAAGCAAATAGTAATTTATTACAATTATGGAGTAACTTGCACATGGATTATGACACAGTTGGCCCCAATTCAATGAATGATACAGTTGTTTGTCCACTAAACAAGTAAACAAGATAGTGTATAGAAAAGCAAATCAGACTTTGCAGTTCAGTATGTTCAGTTCAGATTTTAACATCACTTTTAATCATTTTAAACCAGTTTAAAATTAGTTTGTGAGAAAATCCCACACACCCAAAATGATGTACTGTTTTGGAGGACATAAAAATGAATGTTGACCACCAAAGCTTTGCCTTTTCCAGAGTCTAAAACTCAAACCTCATATTATCGCTCATGGAATTCACGCATGTATCCAGTGTGGAGAAACGGAGACCCAAGATTCAGAGACTGTTGGTCTGGTAAGCTTTACATTCCAACTCCTGCTTGGACAACTTGTGTTACTGCTTCTCTTGCCGGACCGTTATTAACAGACCTTGTGTGAAAACATTACGTCCAGGTGGCGAGGTTACCTTCGACATCAGAAACGATGCCCCGACCCTGACTGGTGCCAAAGCAACTTTTAACGTTGACCTTCATTTCCCGCCAAACCAAACGCTGCTTCCCGATGGGCAGGTTGTCTGGGCAAGAAACTGCACTGTTAACGGTAGACTACGCAGTTGTTGTTTTGTTTTTTATTAACCGTTATGTCAAACCTCCAAAAACATTGTGCCGTTGCATACAGTAGGTGTGCGTTATTGCTGTTGTTGATGCATTTTGAAACCTATTTTTCAGGCACGGAGTATCAACAGGGTCAAGCTGTGTATCCTGACCAGGGTTGGAACTTGACCGGGGTCTTCCCTGACGGCTCCCCTGTAACTCGTGTCCGGAACAGGCGACCCCGCTACGTGTTTGTGTGGAAAACATGGGGTACACAGGATTTGTTAAAAGTCTAATTTGAAACAAACGTTACCATTTTACTAAATCGTTTTTGTATACATTAAATAACTTACAGAATTTTTAAATATTTAAAGTAAATGTTAATGAGACATATAGCATTACCATGAAGTAATATGTTAATATACCCATACATTTTTTATTGTTACTGTATGTGTTTGGACCAGTGATAATCCATGTGTTGAACAATAGTGTCAATTAGCAACTTAAAACAGCAATATTTATCTCATTTCACCTTTATTACAATGAAAAGGCTGTGTGTCACTGAATGAAAAGTAATATCTTCCGAAAATTTTAGAAATTATTTAAATGTTGTCAGATGGACTTTTGGGTTTTTGCATCTAAACTCTTCAGTTAGTATTGGGCCGCTATAGGAACCAGTCTTCCTTGTATAAAGGTTCCTTGTTTTATGGGGGCAAGGAGCAGTGAAACAGCGGGCACTTTGTTGTCATTATGATTCATGTTTTATTGGCTGACATTACATAAGCATGACTCCATCTAAGGACGCTACTGGCAGGTGGCAGATAGGCCTTCTACGACGCTCACAATTGACACAGACAATGTGCCATTGGGGTCTTACAACATGGAGGTGGTCATTTACCACTGCCGAGGCAAAGACAAGTTCATCCCTCTCGGCTATGCCTCCACCATGTTCACCATCACAGGTAGCCATGGCAACCATTGGTGAAATAAAACACTTGGGACAAATAATCAGCAATACTTTAAAACGGCTGTTGTAGTCTTAACGACTGGGGATTAACATCTGTTTGGTCTCTTGGCCCGTCAGACCAAATTCCCTTCTCCGTGTCACTTACACAAATCAACGACGTCAACCAGGACGACCAGAACTTCATCCAGAACCGAGCAATCGCGTTCGGCATCAACCTCCACGACCCCAGCCAGTACCTCAGCGGCTCAGAGATCACTTTCAACTGGGACTTTGGCGACAACACCGGCACGTTGATCTCCAGGGAGCTCACCGCCACACACACTTACCTGTTGCCGGGAACCTACAAACCTCAGGTCGTCCTGATGGCAAGCATCCCCAGTGGCTGTGTCGATCCCACCGCAGGTACGTTTGTGAAACACTGGGGGGCGCTGTAATCAAACTAATAATCAGACCATCTAATGAAAGCTGTATTAAAGTGAGGCTATACGACTTTCTGCCACTAGGTGTCACTAAGCACACCAGCAAACAAAGGCTCCTGGGCCACACACACACACACACACTTTTATGCTCAGGACACTATTACTCTACTATACAGTATATATACATAGAAAATAGTTGTTTGCTGCTATATTTAAGTTTAAATTATCGCGCAGATCACCTTTAACACATTGTAGCTGCCATTAAATAAAAAAAAAAATATATATAATATATATATACACATCACTGTGCTGTTCAAATGTAGCCTGGTGTAACCAGACCCAATATTCAATAAGGTCTGGCAACGGTTGGGTAGGGTAGGGAAGGGTCGTTGCGTCCTACTGGGCAAGAGGTTCATTTTTAAACTACGGCACAGCATTTAACCAATCAGTGTTGCTACAACTGTTTTGATCACCTCATCTAGCTGTACCACCATTTAGAAGCACACTTGACTTCAGCGTCATCTCACTAACCCACCATGACTGGACCGCCAGCAGGGTGGCTGTGCGAACGCTAATGCCAACAGGGTTTCCAGACTGTAATCTCAGCGACAATGAAGCTGGGAGCAATAGTCGGGTTGAGTAGGCGAAGTTCTAGTGCCCTCCATCTACTAAGTACTACTCAGTGTCCTTCTGCTGTGCTTAAGCCGTGCCGACAGCCGTCTCAGCCGCTCCGGCGGTGGTAGTGATGGCGCCCACCCCCGCCGCTAACCCCCCGGCCCCGGTCGTGGAGGGCGTTACCATGGCTGCTCGGGGCGTGACTGCGTCCCAGGCCTCTCTGGCGGACGACCTGGCCCTGGCGGCCTCCGTGCAGCCGGACGGGGTGGAGGTGGAGGAGGGGGCGGAGCCCGAGTTTGCCGACGAAGCTGCTACTGCTGCTGTCGCCCCCACTGTTGCTGTGGCAATGGACACCGCCGCCCCCCTCCCCACTTCTGCCGTGGCAACCGAAGGGCCGGCCATCGTCGTCGTCGCTGTAGATGCCGGCCTGGAAACGGGCGACGCCGTTGCGGTTGATGCCGCCGCTCCTGCTGCCGTGGCGACAGAAGGGCCAACCGTCGTCGACGCCGCTGAGGATGTTGCCAAGGTGACGGCCGCCCCCGTTGTGGAGGGAGAAGTGGAAGAAGCCACTGTCGCCGTTGTGGCAGACCTGGCTGCGTCGGTCCTCCCAGCAGCAGAGGGCGCTGCGGTGGTCCCGACGGAGGCAGCCCAGGCAGAGGAGGATGCTCTGGCTGCCGAACCCGAGGCCGATGCTGGAACAGACAACGTGGCTCCTACTGCTGCAGGTGAGCGCCAAATAGTTAAAGGTGTCGTAAGCGATTCTAATCCAACACACTTGTCTGTATGTTTCAGCCAATGTGTCCTGGCGGTCCGCTAAGTGACCCTTCTCTGTGTGCACTGAACAATTATCCTGGTGTTTCTACACAGCCCTGGCTCTGTAAATGGGAGCACAAACAAAGTGGTGCAGACCGCACCACACAACACTATTTTAGCCTTAGCAATGTGTGTCCATTGTGGGGAAGTGGAAGCGGGTCTTCTGAGGGAGCATTGAAGGAATCGGTGTTTATGTTTGGCTGTTGAGTTCAAATATCAACAATCTGTCTCTAGCATCGCTGACTCCACCTTTAACTTCCTAAACACATGTTGTAGAAGCTGCTGTTCCAGTGGAGAGTGAACTAGAAGCTGCTGTTCCAGTGGAGGGTGAACTAGAAGCTGCTGCTCCAGTGGAGGGTGAACCTGAAGCGGCTGTTCCAGTGGAGGGTGAACTAGAAGCGGCTGTTCCAGTGGAGGGTGAACTAGAAGCTGCGGTTCCAGTGGAAGTTGCAGCAGCCACAGAAGCAGCACAGGTTGCCCTCGTCTTGGTGAAGAGACAAGCTCCAGAACTAGAGGCTGGCTGTACCGTCTACCGTTATGGCTCCCACGCCACATCTGTGGATATCATCCGTGAGTCCAAGTTACTTTAGTGGAGATATGTAACTGCAGATTACTATTATTAGCCTTGTGACAAACAAAAACATTTATTTTGGAGTTGAAAAGATCAGGAATGACCTTTTAAACTGAAATAAGAAATGACTGAAAATGACACGCAAAATGAAACTGCTGAAAATTGTAATCCATATTAAACCATTTCCACTGTAAATTAAATGGTGCAGTGTGTGGATGATGGATTGGTTAAAGGTGGCTACTTAATATTCCATTAAAAACTTTATTGACATCATAGACAGCAAAAATCTAAGCAAAAAAATGAATGTTTTACAGTGTGAATAGGCCTGTACTGTAGCCAAACCTACTTGAGAATGTACAACTACAACTGTAACCTAATTGTAATCACTGCTACCCATCTCATCTCAGAGGGAATTGAGAGTGCAGAGATCGTTCAGGTGACCAATGTCGTGTCTCTGACCACCGAGGTGGAGCAGAACGCGGTGGACCTGACTATTACCTGTCAGGGCAGGTGAGTAAATCAAACAGGCCAATATAAACACACAGGTTAAAGATGTGCTAGGCGATTGTAAGATAATACACCTTTTGACAAATTAAGTGAATTATTTCTCAGGGTTGGCTAGCTGCCCATTCTGTGTGTGTGGATAAAAGGAATCTGGCGTAGATGCTTCAATAGCATCAGGTACAATACCATCAGGGTTCAATACCATCAGGCTTCAATAGCATCAGGGTTCAATAGCATCAGATGCTTCAATAGCATCAGGCTTCAATAGCATCAGGGTTCAATACCATCAGGGTTCAATAGCATCAGGCTTTGATAGCATCAGGATTAAATAGCATCAGATGCTTCAATAGTATCATATGCTTCAATACCATCAGGCTTCAATAGCATCAGGATTAAATAGCATCAGATGCTTCCATAGCATCAAATGCTTCAATAGCATCAGGCTTCAATAGCATCAGATGCTTCAATAGCATCATATGCTTCAATAGCATCAGTTTTATTAGACATCATTAGAAGAGCAAAGAAGAGAAGAAGCCCTAACCTAACATGCCAGAGGAATTGTTGTCACAAGTCCATCTGGGGAAACTTGGCAGTTGATTGGATGAACCATCTGGTCGTATTCATACGTTTTCACTGTCAGCAAACCTAAACCACGCCCATATAGCGATAAACACGACACTGATTGGAAAGTTCAGTTGCTACTTGGACACATTCTGAATTATTCCCAGGCTTTCCAGACTGATTCTCACGCCGAAATTAAGCTGAAGCTGGCGAGATCAGGATGATCTAGAACCTCCACTGACCTGTCTGTCTCGTCCCTCCTCTAGCCTGCCCAGTGAGGTGTGCACGGTGGTCTCTGACGCCGACTGCGTCACTCCCATGGAGACGGTGTGCAGCGCAGCAGCGCCCTCTCCTGACTGCCAGCTGGTACTGCGTCAGTTCTTTAACGACTCGGGGGTGTTCTGCATCAACGTCTCGCTGACCAACGACGTCAGCCTCGCCGTGGCGAGCGCCAGAGTCAGTGTGACAGTAGGTGAGAAAGAGATGCTTTAAAATACTAATATAAACAGCTTTGAACCGCATTCAAAATGTGCAGTATACTCATTGAAAATCAGACTACATTACTTTTTTTTATCTAAGGTGTTTTATGTTTGATAATTGTCATTATTATTTAATATTATTAATAATAATAATAGTAATTGTTGTTATTGTTGTATGTGTGTAGAATCTGTGTGCCTAGAAGCATTCCATCACCCACTGGGGTTTCCTGACCGACCCACATCCACTTTGAAATCCACTGATGTATTAATTAGTTGCTGCTGTTCCTTCTCCCCCTGTGTAATGCTTGATTGACAGGTGACAGTGATCCTGCAGCAGGGACCCTAGCTGCCGTCCTGGGTGTTCTGGTCCTGGTCTGTGTTGCTGGCTCCATTGCCCTGATGTACAGGTGATGCCAACAGGATTATTGTGAGGTGTAGATTAATGGCCACTAGAGGGCAGAGCCAGGACATGTTCAGTCCCCACACCGCTCTCAGACACAGCGGTCTACAGGGCAATCGTGCATATAGGCTACAAATGCATGAGTAAGTAAGTAAACTTTTATTGTCCCTAACACTTATTTGTGCGGAAATATAGTTAAAAAACACACAAGCAATCACACATACATCAATATATACCGTATAACATTGTGCGTAATAAACATGCAATAAGACACATGGCTACAATATCATACATACCTACATATTTATACATACATATGTACATACATATAATACACATATACATATCTATGTGCACACACATGAGCCATGTTCACTAGGTGTGGAATACCTTTACCTTAAATGATGTGTGTATAACCACTTGAATGTAGTTATTTATTAACGATTAGAGGCAAAATGCTAATCCCATGCTCAGGTAGCCTATTACACATATTGTTGACATTACAAGTCATGCAAGCATTGCACGACTTCATAAGTAGGCCTATATAGCCGTACTTGAGGCAATAGCGGGTTGTGTTGTCATGGTTAAGGGAGAGAGGTCAGTGTTGTTCCCGTCCTTTCCTCCGCCAGGCGCTGTAAGCAGTACCAGCCCCTAAGACACGACCATGCGGTGAACGTCTCGGGCCGCTCTACGGTGACGTCAGTGCCTCTGCTGCTGTGGAATCTGCTGAGCAGGCAGTCCCCCGGAGAAAGCAGGCCCTTGCTCCAGAGCCGGGTGGTGTAGAAGCTGTTTATGGAGCTGTTTGGGCCCCTCAACCGCCCTTTACTTCACCTAAAATATTAACTAGGCTACGTTTAGCAAACATTAGCTAGCACATAAGCCTATGCAACCTGGTATGTTGGTTATTTTGATTACACCATGAATTGTTTTTTTTTTTTTAATTAATTAACAGATTTACAAGTTTACAGAGAATTATATTTTATGTGCAGTCTACCCATGTCAAGTCTGTAAGTTTGTAACTCACATCTGTTGACATTTAATTTAAAATCATGTCCGTTTACATTTTAACTTCCCTTGAAAATAATAAAATGGATCTTTCATTAGCAAGTCCCCCTAATAATTTCCCAGAATATCTGTGTGATCATCACAAGGTTTTTGGGCTACAGACAATCTGTTGTAAATTACTATAGGACATCATTACATATTGTGGAATACATTATAAACTAAACGATTAAAGGGAGTCAAGGGAAATCAGTAATTTTAGTCTTAGCATGTCATTAAAGGATGTAGAGGCTTAATATAAACACATACAAATTATGAAAATGAACTTCCATTTGAATCGCAAAATATTCCCTATATTTATTTCACTTTCTGTCTGTCCGGAGATTTTCTGGGTGGAGTTAACTCGAGCGTGGGGACGTCATGCCACTCCTGGACTATAAAAAGAAAAAGTGTTACGATAAACGGCACTTTGCGTTTGTGTGCAGCAGTGTTGCCAACTTAGCGACTTTTCTAAAAATTTTTTCTAAAAAACGACTTATTCAGACCAGGGAAAAGGCGAGAAATATTGAATTTTGTAATGTATTCTCATATATGCTGCTTAGAGTAATCACAGTCCAGCAGCGGAGGATTCTCTCCCTCTCCTCTTGTGCCGTGTTCAGACAGTCAGTAACTTGTGCTTGTGTGAGTGGTGGGGCCGGCAGGAGGATTCAAATTAAAACGCGATGATGCCATCAATATGCAAATGAGCATATGATGTCATCTGGCGACTTCTAGCGACTAACGGCACTTTGCGTTTGTGTGCAGTGAGGCCAAGAAAAGTGAAATGTGCTCATATTTATTTTATATGTAAGTGACTATTAATTAAATGCTGAGCTACATAGCAGCAACTCAGGGCTGAATGAGCGTGGTCGTAACTTCTCTGGCAATGTGAATCTGGACAAGACCGTCTTCGTGACCTGCACTGGAGTTCATGAGAACAAGACAAGAAAAAACTATTTGGTTTCAAATGATGCCTGGAAGATTGATTGATTGTAAATAATGAATTTCAATCGAAATTAAACAACGTTGGCTTTAATCACACTGACACAGTATCCCTGGCTGATGTACTGGGGTTCTGATTGAAATGTAGTGTATGAAATCAATTCACGCAGCTCCAAGTAATTCTGTATATAATTCCAGGCAGTTGGGGCGGCATACTTAAAAGCTTTCTTGCCCAACTCAGTACGTACCCAGGGAACATACAATTTCAAGTCTTGTGAGAGCGCAGGCCATATATACTTAGGCTTTTTGAGAGAAAAGTGCATAAATAATCGGGAACCAACCCAAGGAGAGTTTTATATATAAAACTCAACCAATGAATGCTACTAGAATATCGTTGATTGACTGACTTGACTATTGAATTTTAAATGCACTGGAAAATAGCCCGTTTTGTCTTCCTATACTTTTAGCTCCAGGATTTGTCTCACATCGATCTGGATCTCATAATCGCACAACACAAAACTTTACTGTACCATATAGTAAAGTTAGTTTTTGTCTTGGATCATCAGACACCATACGTTTGATGTCCTGTTCTTGTGTTTATGTTGGTAACGCTTGCTTTTTTGGCTTCAGAAAAGCAAAAAAATACGACACCTTCCTCTTAAAATGTTGACCAGTGTAGTAGTCTATGTCATAATCATGTGTAACGATGTCAAGACAATTGCGCTGCAACCACAAATTACGTAAATAATACTTAAATACATGCGATGATGCAATTTATTATAACTTTCTGGTGGCAACCTTCTAATGTGTTTGTCCTTTGAGCGGGGTTTAAGTCTTGGGTGTGACAGATTTCACTCTGGTGTTATATTTAGTTTTAATAACTAAGAGTATAGTTGTACAGTCTTAAAATTTGAGAATTTTTTTTGTCACTTTTATCCCCCCCACATAAAAAACATCTCCTGCTCCACTGATAGTGTGTCATGGGATGGGACGATATACAATAGTATAATTTATTGCGATAAAAAAACTGACGATAATCGTATTGTGGTGAATGCATTAAGCATTAATAAACAATAAAACAAATGCTACTATTATTCACTATCATCATCATTGTCATCATGATCGTCATAATCATAAGGCCCACATTTATAGCGCTGCCACTGCACACAAACACACACTGTACTCAGATATACATATGTCCAATTGTTTAAAAGGATAAGTCAAGGGAAATCAGTAATTTTAGTCTTAGCATGTCATTAAAGGATGTAGAGGCTTAATATCCTCTCCGGGAACCATCACCTTATCGTGGTGGAGAGGTTTGTGTGTCCCTATGATCCTGAGAGCTGTGTTGTCTG
>JAODTR010017986.1:5484-19182 GCA_025399935.1 Amblyopsis rosae
ACTGATATTTTAGGTTCTCTGTGAAAACACTGCACACCAAATATAAAAGAAAGAAAGGTTAAACTAAAATAAATATCCCTTTGTTATTACTAAAAGTGTGATTTAAAAAATATCTTCTCTTGAATTACAATACGAAAAAATTAAAACTGTTATTCAAGTGCTATAGGTTACAGATTACAACAGTCGGTGTACAAAAGAATATGCTCAAAACAACATTCTTATATAAAAGAATCCTCAAAGCTCTAAATTGGATCCACGTGCCAAAATAATAAAGCTTTTAGTCAAAACCTGTTCAAATAATTAAGACACATTTCGTGACCCATAACGTCATCCAGTTTTGATTCCAACACACACTTGAATTGGTTGGGCAAAATGCAGAAGAAAAATGTAGGTACTTGTTGGACAGATCTGTAATGTTTCAGACATTTGGTTTCTATGTCAATAATGTGCTATTTGGTCAGCGGTTTAGCCAGTTAAGAAAATGCATGTATGCCAAGAGGTCAGTCCAATATTGTCTCTTGTCTTCTGTGTTGTCCCAATCTAGTTTCACAGTACTCAGTCAGGGTCCAGTTGTTTGTACAGCTGATCGTGACGGTGTGTCAACATGTCTTTTGTAGTGGAAAGTAAGCATGGCTAGAAGTTGTGGAGGACGACACTGGAAGAGACGGACACTTAATACACTATACGCACTAAAGACCCTGGGGTATTCTCAATGTATATAGCACCATGTAGGAATGCCTACTGAGAAATTATTTACAAAGCAACACGTACAGTACAGTAATAGGCATGGAAGCGTATGTAGAGTTACTGTAGTGTTTGGGTAAGCGTGTGCATCATGTATGTATGTAATCGAAATATCCCTTTGTTCGGTTACTACAAAGCCACTGACACTTCCGCATTTGAAATTAGCCAGCAGTACAGTTAGATATTATCTTTTAATCAATCACATTATAAGCCATTTAGGTTTAATTAGCCGTTTCATTCCTTTCACATCAGGTTGGCTACGTTTGATTCACCTGACATGCATGATGGATTGTTAGTCACAAGTCCATCTTGGGAGTCGTCTGTCGTTTGCAGTTGATTGGATGAACCATCTGGTCGATTCCTCTGTCCGCACACCTAAACCACGCCGCACACTTACACCCCACCCGTATAGCTATCAATACGACGCTGACTGGTAAGTGCAGTTGCTACTTGGACACAATCGCAATGATTCCTAGCCATTCAAGACTTGATTCTTGCAGTCAAGCTAAACCGAAGCTGAACGGTCTTGTGATGCGAACATATGATCTGCTTAAGCTTTGAATAATTTGCTAATGTGTTGAAAATGCACAGTGATATCTGACCGGGAATACCTACTGCAAATTTCTCTTGCAGTAGGTATAAGTGCGTACAGAAGGCAGCTTGTCTTTTGCACATGCATGTGTGTGTGTGTGTGTCTATATTTTGTGTGTGAACATGTTCAGTTTACTGTGTGTGTGTGTGTGTGTGTGTGTGTGTGTGTGTGTGTGTGTGTGCAGCGCCTATCTCCTGGCCTGGCCAGTGTAGCTGTTCTCGATGCAGAGCACGACATGCGAGGCGTCACATCTGCTGGACGTCTGCTCCAGCAGCTGGCCTCCGCTCCGTAGCGATGACGCCATGCCGGTCAGAACCATGTAGTCCACGCGCCACGCCTCGCAATAGTTGTCCAGCTGGCGGTGCCCCCTGCTGGTCGAACCGTGCCAGAGCATCTTCGATGGCCTGGGAACGGATGGTAGGGGTTATTATTCCAACTGTCATTTTGGACATTGTCCTGCTTTTCAAGATGGACACTATATTTCCTGCTGTTGCAGTATTTTTCCAACCATGCCCTAATTTGATTGGCTGTCTGGCTACCAGGATGATCGATCTGTGACAACCACAAATTATGTCACACCTTTGGGCCAAGTGTGCAGTAGGGGCGCACAATATATCGACTCGGTATTGTTATCGCGATATCACGTTGCGCAATATCATACTGAAAATGTTGCAGGAAGTGCAATGTTCAGTTTATTTAGTGGAGAGATGCGTTCATTGCCTGTTTGGCTTAGCTGTGTTTGATTTAGATAGAACAGTAAGATGTGTGGCTGAGGAAGATAATGACATAATAGAGATGGTAGAGGAAACTCTAGTGGCCAAAAAGAATGCCTCCTCCGCTTGGCATTACCGTTGTTGTACCAGTTCAACATTGAAAATGTGTTGTTTTGATATGAATATATTTAGATGTACTTTCCCATAACACAAACCATTCCCATAAGTTTTTGCTTACGTTTAAAAATATCTAAATTAATATCGATATTGCAATTTTCATAATCAATATCACATTTTGTCAATATCGTGCACCCCCAGTGTGCAGGAGGGTCATGTGCTCGGAATTTCAAACCAAAACGATGTTTTGTAAGTAACGCTGACTTCTGCCATTTCTGGACTTAAAGAACTGTACTGTCGGCCTTACTTAAAGGGACAGGCTGTAATTTGTGTTCATTTTGACCTTCAAGTTCGAGTGTGCAAATGTACAGCCAGTTGAACACAAATAACCCCATTTTGTAGTTTAGTAAAAAACTACATTTTCACTAAACTACAACTACTAAAATTAAATTCCAAATCAAGTAATTGTCCAACTATTAAAAGCATGTCACAGCCCTGCCCCAGAACTGGTTGCCAGGTTACCCGTGGACCCACCATGCGTCGTCGCTGAGGACATCCCTGCCGTCGAAGGAGTAGAGGGGCACGCCATGCTTCATCTGGCCCTCGCTGAAGACTGCTTCCCAGCTGTCGAACAGCACCTCGTCCTGAACGCAGCGGCAGGGACAGACAGCTATTCAGAGCTAGTTGGATCTTTTTATTAATACCTGCTGCACTGTAAAACTAGATGACTGAATGATTTGTTGTTGATCATCTGCCACAAAAGCAGCATTTACTGTTTACATGTAATACAGTATATGTATTTTTTAGATTTACTTTTATAGAATTGTTCCATTTATGTTATATGTTTGACAGTATATTTATTTATACTATTACATATTAAACAATGTGCAGTGCCATCTTAATTTCTTCTGCAGCTCTATATATATATTATTTTTTATGCATTCCCCAACCCTCTGCCCTGCATGTTGTAGATCCCTGCTCCAGCAAAACCTGGTCCAAATGAATGGGTCAGGCTTCTGAAGAGATTGGTAAGCACCCATCCATTTAAATAAGGTGTGTTGGAGCAGGGAGTCTACAACATGCATGGCAGTGGGTCCTCCAGGACCAGGGTTGAGGAATCCACTGGGTTAGTTCCATAGTCACCTTCAGGTTGACTATGGGCATGTTGTCACGGTCGCTCTTGCGGACGATGCTGTGCAGATCCTGGAGCTTGGAGGAGAGGAAGGCTCTGAACGTTCCCCTCATCCCGAGGGCCTGAGCCTGGGCAAAGCACAGGTAGTCCGCCCCCCGGATGCCCCGCATGGAGCCGTTCTGGGGGACGTTCAGGGCGATCAGGTGCAGCTGCGGACAACAAGATGGCAGGTGGTGTTTTAATGCCGTTTTCTGCTGGTGTGGTCAGACGGAATAAATAAATAAACCCTCACCTATTGAGATTCATATAGATTCCTCATTTAATGAAAATTATTTATTATAGTTTTTGTCTTTGCATTGTCACTCGATAAAGAAAGGCACTCTCTCTCCTCCAAAATCTGTAGATAGGTGCTTGGTTCAGTCACAAATAAGGAAAAGAAAGAACTTTTGAAATAAACAACGGTATCTGCAGCAAACCCGTTTTCAGAGTGAATTAACTTTGTTTCAGGCCATGTATGGCAGATTTAGCTGTCTGCGCTCTACGTACACTCAGCCTCCTCAGCAACATGCTAACTGACCACAACTATTTTTAAAATGCTCTCCTACATTGGGTTTCTCTATCTTGGTCACTATTGCATCTCTGGTATCACCAACTATTGCTTGGTGTCTTACCGCCGGGCCGGAGGTGTGCTGGTGGGCTGGGATCTGCGGCACGGGGATGTGGGGTCTCCGCGGAGACGTGACCGGATGCCTGCCATCGGGCAGGTTGCCCCGGTCAATGTAGATGGGATAGCGGGGGTCGGTGGGCGGCAGGTACCGCGGATCCGGCTGTGCAGGATGCCGGGGATCCGTCAGACGGGGGTCGGGGTAGGTGGGCCTCTGGGAGTCCCCGCCGGGGTGGTGGGGATCATACTGGAACACGGGAGGGGGCTCCACCGCGGCCACTTCGTTACCCTGAAGACCATCACACTTGTTACCGTTACCGTGGCTACATGTAGGGTACAGACCATCACACTCACTTACCACGGCAACATGCACAGTACAGACCATCACGCTCAGTTACCATGGCTACATGTACAGTACAGACCATCACACTCACATTCCATGGTGGGTTTGGTCAAGGTAGGAGTTGTGTGATGTAGCAGTGCATTCTTATGAGATACGCAAGGTCAAGTAGACTTAATAAAAAACTATGTGGTTATGCTAAATAATAATGCAATTGGATCAAAAGCCCCGAATGTCCAGGCCTAACGACGCACATGGCTACATGCACATCCAGGTTACCGACCAACCTTAATGCACTCGGAGCAAACAAGATGGCAGAGAACCAAAAGCATCAATGACCCAAGACTGAATTCATGAGATATCTGTTCTTCCTCAAACTTTAGCAGTGGTTCGTAGCCGTTTCTTACATCAGCCTTTCTAATATGTACAATATTACATAATTTAGCACATTTTTATCCAAAGCGATTTACAATTAGTCATACAGTACATTAGCAATTGTAAGCAAACAACATTCTGTTAGGATAATGGCAGCATCATTTATTAAAGGCTAATACCAACATGTCATTAAATTCTAAAAGATCATTTCTAAAAACCAAAATAATAAAGTGCTTTATTCCTATGAGCAGGAAGGATTTTATTCATTTTGTATTTGTATAATAGAGGGGAGATAAAAGGATTTTCATAGAAAACATCAGATAGAGTGAGCGCTATGAGGTGGAGAGGTCACTAGTTTAGGTGGATCCCTAAGAGATGGGTCTTATACTACGCACTGTGTAAGAACAATGCCACACATACTCGACAACACTGGTACACTAATGCTAACGGTGTTCAGTTAGTGATACGTGTTTATCTTCTCATGCTAGGAAGAGTGGAATGCACTGTTCCTACCTTGCTTTGCCTGTACCAAGTTACAGTAAGTACCTCAGTCAAGTATTATAAATCCTGTCATATTAAGAGGACACACAGTAACCACACGCACACACATACCTTACTTCCATACCTCAGGACAAGATAATTCGAGCATGCACATCATAGATGACATGAGTAATTATTAAATATGGATTGTACTTTAAGGACTGTTCTTTAAGCCACCAGTGTGTCAATAAGTAAACAATGCAGTGATTCAATTTCCAATGTGGCAGATTACTCACCTGGACACCGGGCAGAGCAATGTAGTTGCCAAGCTGAAAATAAACAGGGAAATAAGCATCACATTTAAGCTCTGAAGTTCACAAAGAGTGGACCTATGGAAAAAATCTTAATCATGATTACTTTGGTCAATATTAAAATCACGATTATTTAACATGATTACTCATTGACTTTGAAAAGATCTGGCAGTTACTGCACTTTAACAACAATGAAACAGATAAAATGTGAAAACACCATCAATGTATTAATTAATACTCTTCCTGCTGATCTTTCATTCACTTTACTCGTTTACTTGCTAAACAAAATGTGCAAAATCATATTTTTTTTTCTCAATCGTTTTTGTGATTGTTAGGATTCAAAATTGAAAATATTAATAGATTAACTTCTATTAAAATCACAGCCTAGTGTATGTATGTGCGTGTGTGTGGGGGGGTTATCGTATTTTGTGAAAGATGTGACAGGCGCACCTGAACTTGGCGAACCCCCTCTCGGACCCGTAAGTAGAGGTCAGTCTGTTCGAGGACGTAGACCAGCGTTCCCTCCGCCTGCCTCCTGCCAGTGGTGGCCATGACATCGTAGGACTGCAGCACCAACACCTGTGGGAACACACAGGCCATGTTAAGAATGCACTTCGCTCATCGACCATCGCTTCACTATTGGACCTTCCAGGTTCTGGTTTCCTAGGTATCCCCTCTCTCGTGTATATTTCCCATCCAAAATATTTCAGTCATTTGTCAGTCAACGGTACCCGTAGCTCCTCCACTGGTATTCGTCTCAAGCGCATCACCTCAAATTTAATATTTGTCTTATCTGGGTAGCTGCCCGCTTCACGTAATCAAGCCTCTAAAGAAGTTGCTGAATCTTTCATTGCTACATCGCTGATAGTCTCTTCCAGTGTGGCTGGGGCTTAAGGGTATATTTCCAATAAGTTGTATTAACATGACTTTTTGTTGTTAAGTACAAAAAGAGTTTGTAACCAATCCTGTCATGTTGGCTCAACTATAATACAAGGAAAGCTAATATGGTATAATCGTATCATCATATTAGTCTCTCTACTTCTTTAATTAAGGATATACTGTACCGTACCTACCGCTATTCACAACATGAGATCCAACACTGGCTGTAAATGCTATTCTGGCTGTTACAAAATAAGCAATTCAGTTACAACAGCCAAGCAACCAAGTATCCAGTACCGTAATGATACCACCGATAAGGGCAAATGCATATTTTATCTTATTGTAGTCTAATATTATTAGCCGTGTGTTTGTTGATGTTGTTCACGTTCAGTTCAGTCACCTTCCGCAAGCTTTTAATCCACCGTACCTTTATACTACACCTTTAAGGGAGTTGTTTTTGTTTTTATTAAGTTAAAATATCAACAAAATTTCTCCTTCATTGTTGACTTCATAACAGTTTAATCAATGGAAATGGGAATGCAAATATAATATCTACCCTCAAACCCCTAAAAGGCCTTACATGAAGATAAGTAAAGGTGCTTTTATTGTCACATACATGTAGCGAAATTTGTTCTCTGCATTTAACCCATCCCTGAAGGGAGCAGTGGGCAGCCGCTGTGCAGCGCCCGGGGACCGACTCCAGATTGGAGCCAGTGTCACTGGTCACATGGCACTGATTGAACTAAACATGTGTCTGGTTTAGTCAAGTTAAACAAGTCAGACTCACCCCTGAGGAGTGTCCGGGGAGACCCGGCGCTCCTGGAGGGCCCGGGGGTCCGGGAATACTGACGGCTGGGAAGATAAAACGGATGATCACACGTCGCTCGAGACGGACAACATGGCTTGCTTCACCAGCTCCAGCCACTCCAGCAGGAGCCCCCCCCACCCAGCGTCAGTGCTCACCTTGATGCAGGTTCCTGTTGGCCCCTGGCAGGGACGATCCCGGGGCTCCAGGTGGGCCGGGCGGTCCGGGAACCCCTGGAAGTCCGTCATAACCTCTCCCCGGGTAACCAGTGGGCCCCTGGGGGCCCGGGGGACCCGGGGAGCCGATGACGGAGTCACCTTTAGGACCCTAGATAGGACACAGCACAGCTGAATACACATACACACACACACACACGCTGCAGGACCTGTTCCGGTCCGATGACATCATCAAAGTGACGTGGCATCACAAGGGGCACGTTGGTTTTAGGGACTCTTATTTTTCCTCTGCTGTCCACGTTGCTGCTGTCCATGTTACCATAGTAACAACTCTCACCGATCTCTTCCCCAGTGACAGTGCCATTTCCATTGTACTGTCCATGTTACCATAGTAACCAGTACAATTAAAAATCGTCATCAAGACGTCATCAACCTCGAATCACTGGGGCATCTGGGGAAGACTAATTATTAATATTATATACAGCTTTAAAATAGGAGCATACTAAGCCAAGTGTTTTTACACCAACAACATATTTTATATAGATTTAAAAAATGAAAATTCATGTCCTGGAAGAGTTTTAGGTTGTGCACATTTTTCAAAATCAATGTATTAATTGCAATTAAAATGTAAATCCCATTGTATGTAGTAATGTAGTTCCCATTCCTGCACACTTCTAGTTCGCTGGGCTCTTACCGGCGGGCCTGGGGCTCCCACACCGACCCCTCCGTAGCGGGGGTCGTAGGACCCTCCACCAGACTCCCCCTTCTCTCCCTTCGCACCCTGGTCCCCTTTCAACTCGTTCTGAGGAAGAGAGATGAGGCGTCGGTACACTCAACATTACCGTAGATTTAACCATGGCTGAATACAATTACACCTTTATATTATGACATCTAAAAAGACAATGTACACTCATGTTACTTGGAGAGTAACACTGCATTGAGACTAGCTTTGTATGTATTTTAATCTACATAGAGGGTCCCACTTAATTTCCCCCTTGAAGAGTTGACATTGGCACGCCACTAGATGGCAGTATAAACCCTAATAATTTCAGTGGTCAAATGCTTAGCGCACCTTGGTGTTAGTAGTTTTTAACATAAAACAAAACAAGTTCCACATATGATCCTTACCTTTAAAGAATGTATGTCTGAGTATCCTAAAACAAGAATACAATTAATGAAAACAGTGAAACACTGGGTCAGTTGGGTTTATTGTACTGTAGTGTTAACAGAGGAAGTAAGTAAGTAAAGTAAAATGTATTTATATAGCACATTTCACATAAAAAAATCACAAAGTGCTTCACAACTGTAGGGGAATACACAGCAATAGTAAATACATGACAGAACATGACACAAATAAATAAACAAACAAAAGCAAATAAACAGAAATGCACGTCAGACCGGCTTCACCACCCTACAGTCTAACTAAAAGCTTCTTTAAATAAAATAGTTTTTAAAAGTTTCCACAGAATCCAAGCAGCGTAGGAAACAATACCTGCTATGCCAAAGGTTCCTGGAAGTCCCCGTTCACCTTTCTCTCCTTTAAACACTGTCAACGATAAGGAACAGATCAAATAAAATAAAATAATAATAATAAAATCTGCCCGGGAGTGGGAGGATAGGTCAGACGACTGGTTACACAATGCAGAATTTATATCACACTTGGAGACAAATGTGACTTTTTGTTGTTGTGTTTTACACAGTTACAAGCACATCATTTAACGGATGCTGTTATCCAAAGAGACTTACAATGAGTATAAACTAAAGTATTAAGCGGATGCTGTTATCCAAAGAGACTTACAATGAGTACAAACTAAAGTATTAAGCGGATGCTGTTATCCAAAGAGACTTACAATGAGTATAATTCAAACAAAAGTAGGTCAAGGAGCAGACAAGGTTTAGGCATCTAGCTCAAAGATGCTAACTCTGGGCCTTGAACCCATTTAATTCCAGCTGGGAGTCAGACACCTAAGACTATGTTTGATAGGAACATCTGCTAAATGACCACAAGACTAGAAAAACCTAAATTTTTACTGAAAAAATAAATGGGACCACAAAGGAAAACAGATTCATATTTATAATAGTAGTAACAAAATATATGTAACTTACAGGGGTAAAGTCTGGAGGTGTCCTCATGCCTCTATAATAAAAAGAAAAAGTTATTAAAAGTTCTCATAAAAATTTACACTCCTTGATTTGTGTCCTATGTTTGAGATCACGTGTTCCGTGTGTGAGAGACAGAAGGAGAGTGATATTATTCACTCCACTATATCTATATAGAACATATAGCTAAATATTTTTATTTAAAACGGGGTCAGGCATCTTGCCACTGAACTATCCTGTCCCACACGCTGGGACATAACATTTTTGACCTCATGACATCACACCTGGTGTGCGTGCTGCCACCTAGTGGTGACACCACCGTACTCACGCCAAGTCTGTCGAGAGGTATCAAAGGCCCTGGTGGTCCGGGAGGGCCAGGTGGTCCAGGGATACCCTTAGAAATGAAAGGTCATTATTAAAAACTTTATTTTGCTATCCTATCATGTGCAACTGCAGACGATCATGCTATAATGAATGTAATAATATATCATTATCACTACCACTGTCATCATCACAGTTTATTATGCTTACTGGGTGGCCATATCCTTCTCCTGTTCCAGAACCACCCTTTTCACCCTTGACCCCGTTCAGCCCAGGTCGTCCCTGCAATAAAAACGCTAATGTTATACGTATATTACATATAACATAATACAAATACAAATTCAATTTTATTTAAGAACATTTTTAGTTATCATCGTCTAGTTATCTTTCAGTGTACATGACGATGCCAAATGTTTTACTAAGATTAATTTGATATGCTGTGCATTCAAATCCCAAGGCTAGGCAGTGCCCCCTGCTGGCTACAAGCAGTATGCCATTACTTGTATGACTGAGAAGGCTAAACATTGTCGTTTAGCTAAACGACTAATGGAGGCTACTCACCGGTCGGCCTGGGAACCCAAGCTCTCCTTTGTGACCCGGTGGGCCCTGGTTACCCTGGAGCAGTGGAGACACACAGAGGCAGGTCACTGTGGTGTTCTTGCTTCGTAAATACACACACAACTTTACACAAAAACAAAACAAGGGTACGCCGGTCTCGAATGCTCACCGGGGGTCCCATGGGGCCTGGTGGTCCTGAATCCCCCTATAAATAAATATGCCAACCACACGCGCGCACACACACACACACACACCAAATCTAAAATGTGAGTGTATGCTCTTAGTTGCTTATATGTTGCAGTTGCACTTCACTAAGTTCCATCTCTTCTGTTAGTTTATGCACTTTGAGGTCATCATCATACTTGCTTCACAAGTGCAGTAAGGTATAAGGTAAGGTTAGTGTTATAGTTATATAGCTAGGTAGTGAAGCCCTTACCGGTGCTCCCGCTAGCCCCCCCAGGTAGAGAGGACTTCCATCTGGTCCCATTATAACGCCAGGCTCTCCTTTCTGTCCCTATATATCACACACACACACAAAAACAAAAAAATCAGGGGCTCCAGATAATATATTTTAAAGAATCTTTTAAATCTGTGAAAATATTAAAAAACATTTTTTTTAAACTACTTGCCGAATATAAATTAACTGTGCATGCTGGCCATTATTACTGTTACTGTACATTATTCAGCTGAATGTTGTAGCTCGTGAAAGATCACATGACCCACCAAACAAAACATTATGCAAAGGTCTCAAACATTTGGAAGATGGAAAAAAGGGGACATTTTACTGTACCTGCAGTGCAAATCCAGGAAGACCTGTTTCCCCTTTATCTCCCTTGGGTCCCATGGGCCCCTGTTTCAAACATGATGAACATTGTTTTGTAAGTAATAAGACATGTATTATTATTATTTGATTTAATAATTCTTATGATATACACAATGTAAAAAAAAAATTAACTTGGTTCAACGATGACACTTACAGGGAGTCCTGGGCGTCCCACAAAAGTTTGCCTTCCCTACAAAAGTGAGAAGAACATTGCTAAAGGAAACCAAATGTCCTCCTGTCCACACAATGTTTTAGTAGCGACGTTAATGTTGGGGTTAACTGGGCTCGACAGATACATTCACTCACCTCTCCACCGTTATCTCGTTATGCTACATCGGGATAAAGTTAGGTTAGTCAGTGCAGCATCATGCTAGCTTAGCTGTGACCGTTAGTGATACACAATGGAATGCAGCGATCACGTGAGTGAGTTAGCATAGAGTTAGCATAGTGTTGTAATGATAGCATGCTAGCATGTGTTACGGGCGTTGACTCACATCACTTTCCCCATAAGAGAGGATCTGTCCTGGGGGCCCGGGGGGGCCTGGAGGTCCTGGGGATCCGCCATCTCGTCCCGGAAGACCCTGCATAACATTTTTTTTTTTAAATAAATAAATATCATTCTTTTAAATAAAAACACATTGTTTTATTTATGTTTGACCTTTGAGCATGTAACATGACGACAGCAGCACTGTCCACATTATTAGCTCATATTAGGTCAATTGTTTGTAATAGTAGCATGCTATCTATGATCAGGGTTATCCTAAAAGGGTATAACATATTTAAAGACTGACTCACCATGTCCCCTTTATCGCCTTTGTCTCCCTTATCACCCTAAAAAAGTTAACAATGCAATTGATATTATACAAACAGTCTAAATGATTAATCGTTTTAATAACACTAGCTGCGTTTACATGGACCCTATTATTCCGATTGGAATCGGGCTAAAAGACAGACCCAAATGAAAATGCTCCATGTAGACACCTTAATCGGAAGAGAAAGACCAAACCAGATTGAAATTTCATTCCGAAGCAGAGGGGTAGTAGTATAACCCGTTCCATGACCCGATTGAAAGAAGAATTCTAACATGTAAATGGTTAAACCTGATTACTTCCTTGGTGCGATCATCTGCGCATGCCTTGTTTTACGCTACTGTTGTTGTCTGTGATGCAGGTAGGATGTCCTACACAGCCACTCTACAAAGTCTGGACAAAACAATTGTGACCCGCCCATAAGTGAATGGGAGAAAAGTAGGCTACGGTGACTTCATAGTCAAATCGCTACACCAGTCACACAAATAGCCTCACTCTCCCGAAGTTCCTATAACTAGATGCTAGCCAGTTTTTGCCTTTTTGCTAGCGGGACACGTTATATTATGAGCTAGATAATGTGTGCATGTTTAACATCTATTCCGGTAAATTGTGACCGATTTGGTGACATAACATGTGTACAGGTAACCCAAAAGCTTCAATCTGAAAGATTCCATTCGGGAACGCAAAAAAGTGTCCATGTAAACCCAGCTAATGTCACAGCGATAAAGAATGTGTTAAATAATAATCAATTATAAGAATTGCCACAATTTAAATAGGACACCCGATTGGAAGAATTACCTATATAAAATACAAGTAAGTACAAGAATACATACAAGTAATGTGAGTAAAGCTAAAAATAATTATTTAAATGGTGTTACGGGCAGTTCACTTTGTGAATGAAAACTTGGTAGATTGAATGTGGCGGATGATTTGTGGCACGCCCACAGAGTTTATGGGGTTCTAGTAGTGTACGGCCTTTGTACCAATCTTCCATCGACGCCATCCAGGCCAGCAACTCCGACGGGACCTCGTGGCCCGTCATCTCCCTTCTCTCCTGGGATACCTGGGAAGCCCGATCTACCCTACAAACATCAACAAGCAAACCGTAACACTACAACATACAGTACATTAATGATACTGCTTCAATTAAACAACAACCATTAACACTACAACATACAGTACATTAATGATACTGCTTCAATTAAACAACAACCATTAACACTACAACATACAGTACATTAATGATACTGCTTCAATTAAACAAACAGCAGCGTCAACAGTACATTAATGATACTGCTTTAATTTAACAAACAGCAGCGTCAGAGTCTTAAAGAGTCCCTCTTGGCTTCAGGGCAGTAATACTTACTGGCAGACCCGCTACCCCTGGTGGGCCCTGCAACAACAGAGCATGACATGAGACATGAGCAAAGGAGGCGGCCATCTTGCTCGTACAGCACTAAGGGCACATAAACAACAGTGTTGAAGCAGCAGTAGTGTGGTCACACACCTGAGGGCCTGGAGGGCCCCTAGCTCCAGACACCATAGACAGGTCCTCCTCCTCCAGCACCCCCTGAGGGAAGACGTTAGGGCAATGAGGGGCGCAGGCATATGAGGCGTGGTTCAACACTAATGCATGGAGGTTGAATCTGACCATAGAACAGCAGTTCTAACAGTATACCCAACTATCTGACCGTCCGTCCGTCCGTCAAAGGTTAATCAATGTCTGTGTCTGTCATGTGGTCCATCCATTACCCATGAA
>JAODTR010017996.1:0-25612 GCA_025399935.1 Amblyopsis rosae
AGACAACACAGCTCTCAGGATCATAGGGACACACAAACCTCTCCACCACGATAAGGTGATGGTTCCCGGAGAGGTATCTTGTTAGCTTGGCTAATTCCCAAACTTCTCATCTCAGCTGTTGGGGTTGGAGGGCACACATTTGCACATTAATAGCCAAGACAGGAGAGGGCATTAGAGACCCCCACATTGCTCCTGTTATTGCCTGCACTACACTGACCCATTTAACCAAATAAAAGTATATAGTGTGTGCTCTCATTCCAGTCCATCCTGCCAAATTTAACGTAATTCGTTTGTCCGGCAATACTCTGTGTCATTAATGCTTTTTCTCCGACATAATTAATGAGCAATTATGTTGCCCAGCAAAATTAGCCAAAGTCCCATTACATCCATTAAGAGTTACAGAATCTGCACACATTATGATAATTATTCTGTAAGGAGGCTGCCTATCGGACCTAAAATTCTTATATTCCATGCCGTCTCTTGACTCGCTCTGGAAGATGGGCGTGGGTTGTAACTTGGTACCCCAACATATTTATGGCTGTTTATTAGAAGAAACATTTTTCCTTTCCACCTCTTTACTGTAGTTTAATTAGCACCAGCCCTTGTGAGTGACCCATTATAGTTTCTAATTTCTGTATTCATATTATATTATTACAAATATTTTTCAAAGAACTTCATTGGCAGTTAAATGGGATTTTACTGTATTTGCATACGGCCCACTTGTTTTTAACATAGTAATAATCCCCTATCATACTTCAAGTCCACATGTTGACTTTGAGAATAAAATATTTAATTTCATTGCTCTATTTAATAAACCATGTAATTTCTTTTTTTTTTCTCAATCACATACTTGTCCAACTGTTTTACACAGATGCATATTTTGAACCAATAATAGAGGTGGAATGTTTTTGTCAAACATTAGAAGACAATGGAGTTTGAAAAACTATTAATAAATGCATGTAGTAAATGTACGGATTGTAGATCAGTGTTAAGATAACTGGCTGAGTATACCTCTCCTCAAGTTCAGATGGGCCTATTTTGCTGTTGCAGTTGCTGATGGTCAGTAACTGCATACAGTAGCCTGGCAGTCCAAAAGGTCTAATCCTAATATCCAACCATTTTTGCAGACCCTTTTAAAATAGAGGTCCAAAAGGAATACATGATCATGCCTATAAATGCGTGGGCATAATCAGCTATATGTGGTAAGGATGCTGTACAGTTGAGGGATTTGCTAAAGTCAGTATCATGTTCAACAACCATGTGTGTTGTTGTCCCCATCTGATTGGTATGACTGTGTTTTTAAGATGTCTTGCAGATATGCATGGATGCTGAAGCCTATGTACATGTGAGAGCAGCCGTAGTGAGGCGTATAGTGGTGGAAAGTAGTGGTGGATGGGGCGGGGGGATTAAGTTGGGCTTCAGCCGACATCTTGTACAATGGCGATAGATGAGCGTCAGAGGCCCGTTTGCTGGCAGTAACCACGCTAATGAAATCAGGCTGCAATCGATTCTCTGCGGATTAGATGCAACTTTGCTGCAAGGGAAGGCACTGCTGAGGTGTGTTTGTGTGTGGTGAAGCTGGCATCGGAGCTGCAAGCAAACAAGACCCACTTTGTTCTCCTCCATGTTTAGTTGCACACAGCGTCTTCATCCAGCCCAGGGCCAAAGCGTCCTGGGGCTAGAAGGGATCATCCCCAGTCCAAATGAGATTACAGCTCCTTCAGCTGCTTATCTTGGGGCTGATGCCAGCCTCTGTGTGTGTGTGTGTGCGTGTGTAGGAGCCAAGCCCCCACCCCAATGCTCTGCTGCTCCGCCCCGCCTCGCACGCCATCGCACACACCCCTCTAATCCCCCAGGAGAGGAGAGGAAGAGGGAGAGGGGTTGTTCAGCAAAGACTAGATGCTACATCTGGAGTTGTGATTGTGTGTGTTCCTCCAGACGCGTCCACCAGCGCAGCCCCCCGTCGGGCCGGACCCCCGCACCGGGCGTGGCCAGAGAAAGGCACCTGGCCATTGCCGCTGCCCTCTGGGCCCATTTCTTCCCTTTCCTCCTCAGCCTGCGCCTTTCCCAGACCCCCCCAGCTCAGCTGGCGGATGCAGCCGCAGGTCAGTGACTTACCTGGGCGGAGGTGGGGAACTCAGCGAAGACTTGATGACAGGATCCTGTAGGAAGAGAACAAGACGACAAATGCTAGAGATTTGTGTGTACCCTGTCTCCTAGGCTTCACGCTGCTGGCCTGGGACCTGCCAAGCTCCGGCCCCCAGGACCTGCAGCCCAGCCCCGTGCACGCCGTCATGCAGCAGTTTGGCTGGGACGACATGCTGCAGCCTCTGCTGGCGACACGCTACCTTCAACACATGCTGCACAACAGGTAACCACGTCGCCATCCTCGTCTGGTTGACTTAACGCAGGAATAGCTTATTGAAAGGTACGGTTCACATATTCTGTCATCAGGTGCTACAGAGCAATTCAGTTGCCTTCAAATGAAGCCTTTAAAAACCCTGTTTTTACAGGGTGGGGGGGCGCAGCAATATACGTTTTTATAAACATTTCCTTAGCCTAAATACTTTAAATGTAAGCCGAAAAAGAAAACTCCTTATAAATGAATGACTATCTATTAAACTGAAGTAGTACTAATATAAAGGCTTACAGTAAATTTGTATGCCCATCCTCTACACACCTGGCGGCATCAGGGTAGTAGAGGACAGCCACTTCTGAAGTGGTGTGCAGGATTTGTGTTCTCATAATTTGCACAAAACGATGGTGTGGATGCATCTGTGGAATAGCCAAAAATTGGCCCTACCAAAACAGCTAGCGAACAACCATCACAGTACAGCAAAGTGAGTGAGTGAACACGAGCAGTAAACTATTTAGTTTTGTTATTGCTGTTAGCATTACGTTAGCATAATACATTGATTGCATTGCCAGATGTAGGCTAAGAGAGTGTGTGACAGCCAGGGCATGAGCATACAGCAGCATTCAATACTGTATGTCTCCATACGTGTGTGTTTTGGAGAGAAGGAGATCAGGTGAGCCTGATTATCACAGCAATTGTGTGAGCCTTTAACAGAAAGCCTATTAAGCAGTGTTTCAGTAGATAGCTTCTTTTTTTTTTTTTTTTTTTGCACGATGCTTGCTCAACATCGTGATGTCTGTCAGTAATCAGCGATGGACTATTGCATCGTCTATCGCCCCAACCCTAATTGGCTCTGCTTACATATCCGTCTGTGAACTCTGAAATGAAAACAGTTCGTCAGCCAGGGAAAGCAGCCCTGGCCCAATTGGCATCCAGGTGGGTAACTAATTTGGTGCCAATAGCAATTATGTGATTGTGTTCAGTGGCCCGCTTCCTCTATGAAAATTGAGGTAGAAATACCTGCCTCTGATTGAAATACAATTTTAATTAGAAACATCTGAGTTGCTAGACAACTGACAATCCATTGCAATGTACTGCAATCCTTCAGATTCTGTCTGTCTGTGTGTCCTTCCCAGTGAACTGGTGTTAGCTGTAAGTGCTGGTTCTGGTGGCGGTGCATTAGGCTGTGCCCAGACCCTCTCGGTGCGGGCCTGGTTCCGCTGTGTTTTGCAGCAGTACCTGCAAAGGAACGCAGATGGCTCGGACAGCAGAGAAGGTAATGGTATTTACCAACTGCTGCATATGTGTGAGCTAAAGCGTTAAGTTGAACCCGGCATGACACGTGTATTGCTCCAATAAAGCCCCAACCCAATTACAGCCCGAAATTTTATTACAGCTTTCCCAGGCCCATGTCCATACGTTGCACATCGCCGTGCGTATCAGCTGGCGCAGAGATCTCAGCTCTAGATAGTGCTGACTCATTTAGTGCTAAACCTAATTTTATGATGCTAGCTGGACAGTGATTCAAAGAAAAGAGAAAGTTGTTTTTGCTACAATGTTTAACCAGGAGCTAAGGGAATAACATGCTAGTTGTCATAGAAATTGTAAACAAAGTACAGAGATGAGCCTAAATGGTATATTGTAGGATAGGTTAATTAGGCAAGAACAGAGTAACTGTTTTCTAACGTTATTTATTAATGAAAATGGCGTGGAACATGCGAGGATGAAAGGTAGGCTATGGGCTGCAACCGGCTTCAACAGATCTGAATGAGCTACGACTGAAGTTGCTTATAGGCTATTAAACACGCTGCAAATTCTATATTTGTAAAAAAAAAAAAAAAAAGTTAAATAGTAAATTTATCCTGAACCTGGACAGAACCCGACGTGCCTGGTGAAATATGTGAGAAATAGGGTCGGCCTTTATTTCTAGCTTTCTAGCTTTATTTCTAGCAGAGATTTATAGCTCTAGTGTGAGCAGCGTAGATCATGGTCCACTGGATTTCAAAGTAGTTGCTGGGACCCCATCTGTAATGTGAGGTTGTTGTTAACTACGTCATAGCGTCCCCAGGTGGCCAGGTTGTGACATTGCGCTAGCCTCCATTGGCAACATGGTAAGTGTTGTGTGTCCCTGCACTGCTGTCAGGCCGTGCGGTGGAGGAGCAGCTTTGTGAGCTGACTAGGCTGGTGGTGAAGCTTCCAGAGGTGGCCAGTCTGCTGGAGAGAGCCGGCCTGCAGCCCAGCACTGCCCGGCTCCAACCCAAGCCCGCCTTAGAGCTGTTTGTCAAGGTAGCACTCCTGTCTAGGGCCAGGACTCATTCATACTAGGAATAAGGAAAAACATGGGCTGATCTATTTCATTAGTTTGTTATGAATGCAACATTCATGCATGACACACTATGACACTATGCGCCATGTACTTCGTAAGATGACTTCCCTACTGTGTGTGCGCATGGATGATAAAGATGTATCCCTATATCCGGGTCAAATTCTAGATATATTCTCAAACTAGCAGTTATGTTATATTTATGCCAGTGTAAAGCCTTATCTAATTCCTGGCTAGTCCCGTATGCGCTCGAGCAGTATGTACTCCATATAGGGAAATGTGTGCAATATTACTCCTGTCTTTTCAACACACTGTCTCTCCAGGCAGTGGGTTGTGTGTACAGTGGTCTGCAGGTGTTGTCTGAGCGCTCTGCTATGGTAACCAAAGCTCTGGATTACATGGGAGATGTGCTCAAGTACATCAAGCCATACATGGTTACCAAGAGCCAGGAGGGCCTGCAGCTGGCCTACTGGGCTGTGGGTAGGTGTAGGAGCCATGCACGTTGTCCTTGACACACACACACACACGTGTACAGTATACTGTATATGTGTATGTGTTAGGGCTGTCAGACCCGATTATTAAAATGTAATCATGAATAATCGCATGCTTTACGAAATTAATTGCAAATAAATTAATAAATCAGATATTTTTAACATGTATCTACATTTAAAATGTAGCATACATGTTATATATTATATGTATATATATTTAAATATGTTATATTATTGTTTTGTTTGTTTTGAAAACCCAATGAATACTTGTACTCAGTTTAGTAAACAGTTTCCATGATAACCTTTGTATTTCAGTATGAATTTAAGATGTGACTGCCTCTTGTTCCAGGCTGTATAGTGAAGCACTGGAGCCCCCTGCTGGCTACACCAAGAGCCCAGCAGCTGCTGTTCCGCATAATAGATAGCCTACTGCTGCCCCATAACCTTACAAAGCAGGACAAGGCCCTGAGAAGTAGCCTCCCTCTATATTTGCAGGTTAGCTCTACCAGCTATATAGTGATCAATGGTGTATCTTCTTCTATACAATATTAACATTTCATGATGTTTAAACCATACACTGTCAGCAAGGGCCATGGATGATTTTATACAGAGATTATGTAGAAACATTTTAACCCATCAAATGCAGATTTAGTATAAAAAAGTGAATTTTGTCAATATGAACACCAGTATTGATGTGTCATCGCAGTTCAGTAGTAGTAGTATTATTTAGTTTACAGCTCATAAAATGCATTTTAGGGTGGTTACACTTTGTGGTCCATGGCCCAATTTGACATGTGGCCCAATTGAAATCAGAAACACACTAAATTACCTTGATTTGAAGGCTTTTGCTCATTTATGAAACCCTCATGTAGATGTGATTCTCCCTAAAGGTATCTGTACCATAATGCACGTTGCACGCTACTGCATACAGTGTATGTGTTACGGGGACCCACCTTCTCTGAACGTTGTGCTATCCTGCCAACAATTCTACCTGTGACTCTTTTTTGGAGTTAGCCATTGGTCATAGCTTGGTTCTCCTGCAGGGTTTGTCTGTGGCGGCCGGCCTGCCTCTAGGCTCAGGCGTCTACCTGAAGAAGCAGCTGTGCTCAGTCATCAGCCGCTATTTGGACCACTTCCTTCCCACCGCACCCTCTGCCATTATTAGCAGCCACCCTGTGCTCCTGGGTGCCTGTGAGGCCACGCCCAGCCCCCAGGGCACAGCACTGAGAAAGACCATCCTGCAGGTGCTCTGGTACGTCTCTAGGGAACACATAATAACTACTAGATAACCGTAGTGGCATCACTAGCCACAAGGTTCTATTCCATATATTATAGTTAATTCAGATATAAACGCTGGCTGTTCTTAGTAACAGTAGACTATTCAGTTTGCTAGGTTATTATACTTAAGCGAAGCGAAGGTTGAACTTTTGCACGAACGTCCATGGCACAAAATACCACAGAGGTACGAGAAAATGTTGCTATGGGCGATATGCGGACAGCATTTTGTTTAAGCTTCGTTTATCCATGAAGATTAGCAGCGAGAAAGAGGATGAGAGGAAATATTGAAATTATAGTAATAGTAATAATTTATACATCCATGTTATGGGTGCATGCTCTCAACAGAACTATTCTTTCTTCTATTTTCCTCATGTGGAAAGTGTGCACTGTTTTAGGCCACCAGCATTGCCAGCTACATGAAGCCCAGCTAACACCACACATTTAGTTTTCTAGTGTTTTTTTCTCCAATATTGTTTTTGAAACAGTTTGTTTCGATTAAACAATATTTATAGAAGATTGAAATTTGTATTTTCTCTATCGCCAAGTAGTGCTGTGCGATAAAACTATATATATCGTATGACGACAGAAAATCTACCGTCTTAAATTATGCTTTATCGTTTGTATTGTTGTTGGGAAAATCACACTCTGTACTGCAATAATATTTGTCATTTGGAGTCCGTATTTTGCGCGGATTACTGTTGTTTGCTTTTTAATGGCGAGGCTTTTATTGCACTTCTAGTAGTTTTCGTTCGCTCTCTATCTCTCCACCGCTGTCTATCTTTCCCTCGCTGAGCTCCGTGTTTGCATGCGTATGTGCATATCTGGGTATGGAGTGAGCCCTGCCCGCCCCGCAGTGGAGCAGAGAGTATGGTATAGCAGCTCGTGATCAGAGAAACATTGGTGAGGCAGTCTTATGATTGATTAGGCTTAACTTGCCAGCCAAATTGTATTAAGGTTTGCACGGTGCTCGCCGATGCTACTGCTGAAAAGTAAACAGAACGTGCTAGCTAGCTACCTGGCAAAACACAGGGACATCACATTCAGGACAGATAGCCTAACCAGGATGTAGTTTAAGACTATGAAAATGTTTGATTAAATACCTCTGTATTTTGTTTCTATGCCTGGCACGTTCCTAGAATATTCAATCTTCCAGACGAGTAAACCACACGTTTCTCAACACCATGATTGCCATGGTCTAGTTGGGTTGTTGAAAGCCTGCTAACAAACCCATTCATTTGAATCAGGTGTGTTGGAGCAGGGAGAGATCTAAAACATGCAGGGCACCGGCCCTCCACGACCAGGATCGCCCACCCCTGGTCTAGTTGCGTACGTTATGCAGTCAATGGGTTATGTATGTTCGTGTTGGTAAACAATCATAAATTACATCAGAACGCTGTAGAGACAATATTATGTTTTTATATGTTTAGTTTATCTCCTCTGCTCACTGTGGTTCAGAGGCTGCCCCTCTCCACATGTTATTTATAATAGTTATATTCTATGAATGTGAGCACAAGCTGTCAATGGATGACAAGAAACTATTTATTGATTTAATATACAAAACTTGCTATATCGTAATATGTATCGTTATCGGGATATAAAAGTATCTATATCGGCATATGACATTTTGGTCATATCGAACACCCCTATCGCCAAGCAAACGCCTTCCTCCCAACATATGATCAGTGTAGAAGCTGGCCAGATTGTCAGCGAGAGGCCAGCGGCAAAAGTTCAAAGAAGTTGTACTTCCACCACACGGTTAGGCGGCACTATTTAGGAGCCAGCTTACTCCACCTCAGAAAGCGTTTTTGGGCTTACCGCCACCAACACACATGAATAGGATTTCATGTAATGCCGCAGTTGCTGCTGGTAGTGTGAATGGCCCGTGCTGCTTACCACATGGCACCTATTGCTTCCTGTCCTGGAAGGTTTATGGGGTATTGGGGTGTTGATGTTTTTATGAGAAAGTGATCGTCTTGCCTGTTATTTGGATATCCGGTGAATGTTCAGTGTTCCTATTTTTATGATATGTTGTACAGTATGTTTGTGATATGGACACAGTAGCCTTTTATGTATATTATGTAATTAGTTCAATATTGACAGTCAGCAATATGAGCAAAGAGTCATGTATGTGACAGATGACGTCTGACTTATTGACATCAACAAATTATCATTAAATGTCATAATGAGATCATTTCTGTATTTCCAGTATGAACTTTCTGCAGTTCAAAGGGCACGCCCCTCCCCCACGCCTAGCATCTTTGCTGACGTTCCTGTTGGAGCTGTTGAGGCGGAACAAGGACTCAGACCCTGCCCTGCTCACGGTGGCCCTGCCCTCCCTGTTGCGCTGTCACATGCTAGTCAACGAGCCACAGGGTACTACTGTCTACACTAGCAGCGTGCATTAACTATTGTGTGTGTGTGTGTTTTTTTTTTGTGCTGCACTGTGCGCGCGCTCGATATTGATACTCGATAGATACAACTTTATTGGGAACTCTTAGCTGGCTCTAAATGTTTGCAAAATTCTTCTCTAAATAACTTTAATTAAATTAATTAATTAATTGGCACTATCTTTGCATATATTCATGTCAACGTTGTAATTAGGCCAATTGACATATTTATCAGGTTTTTTAGTTGTCAAGCCTAACACTAAGACTTGCTATTTTGCAATCACAGCTCCACTTTGATAATCACCTCTCCCAAAAACCTGCAAATTCTACAAATCACATCTATTTCCAGTTCAAATCTTTTAATTTTCACAATGCCACGTTTGCTGTGAGCTGCAACTTGGGAGGTGGTTTTTGAACATGCAGTGTTTTCTACAGTGAAGAGGCTCAGCACCGAGGCTGTGCAGCTTGTGGTGGAGAGATGTCAGGCTGGATCTACAGATGGACCATGTGACCAGATGGTCACTGTGCTACGGTAACCACAACTGTATCTCTGTGCAACCTCTGCAGCTGGCGGATCTCATTACATTTGTAATAAAAGCAGATACAGAAAAGCTATACATGTATTTGCATTTCAGAATCACAGATTGAAACAATATTTTCTAAATCTTAAAAGTTTGTATAAAGCTATAGTCTGCGACTGTAAACTAATAATGCACTTGTCAAATTCACCAACTATGTCCTTTTATTCTGCTAGCTTTTTGTTCTGTGTGCGTGCTGAAAAAATAATCAGGTACATCTACAGTGCACAGCCCTCTATAAATAGTAACACAAATAACGTGGAAAAGTCAACTCACAACAACAATATCCTAACCTTCTCAATGTGTTTCCAATATGTGGGGCGGAGCTTTGGAGAGGGCACCCTATAGCATTGTAGGGAGAGGTGTTTTTGTGTTGAGCTCAAAGTTAGCAAGCGTTCTCGAGTGACAGATCCTGCCTTTTAAAGTGCTAAAGTACATAGAATATTTGAGGATTTACCTTTCTATGAACCTTTGCATCATCTAGACAAGTGGTTCTAAAACACCACATACCACTTCAGAATGCCTATTCTGTGTACCAACATAAACACACCTGAATATTTGTAAAACAAACTAAGAATAAAATAGAGTTGCCTATGACTTTCAGTATGTCTACACTAGCACGGATATATTTAAAAATGCTACTTTCCCCATTTCAATATATATGCCATATCAATAGATTTAGATAAGGGTGCAATTGAATATCTAAAAAGTTTTCATTCCTACTTGTAGTTTTGTACCATTTGCTGCTACGTTATGCCACTCTAATAAAGTATGTTTCAACCTCTCTGGTTCTAATGGAGCTGTCAAAGATTATAGTCCCATCAGTTACTTTCTTTTCTTTTTCAGTTTAAGGACAATGTTTCAATCCATTTTGAGTTGCTGTGCTACAGTAGAAATCTAATTTAGTCTGAAAGAAATTGTTGTAATTTAATATTTGGTTAGTATACACAATACATTTGAATTGTATTATTTTTTTTTTTTTATTCTATAATTATAATCTTAACATTTAAAAATAATGTAAAAAATAATATTTCAATAATGTCCATATTCTTGTCCTGTTCCAGGTGTTTTGTGGAGGAGAACGAGGGAATGTATGAGCGGTTGGTGTATGGTGCTCTAGAGACCGTAGCAGTACTAGATGTGTCTGTTGTCCAGCCTCTCATCCCAGAACTGTCGCTCAGTCTGAGAAACACTGAACACAAAAGAGGACTTGGCAAAAACGCCGCCTTAAGGTTAGTGAATACATGTTTCATTGGTTAAAGCAATTTTTGTATCTTCAATGTAAATTGTGCCATTAATCCATCTAATGGTTTCACAAGCATGAATGTCTCTATTACGGTCAACAAGTATTTATACATAACTATTCCACTATACTGTAAGTCCAAGGTTATAGCTTTTATCCCATGTCAAGACAATCAAGGTTAGGTGACTATTTCTTCTTTTTGTGTGTGTGTGTTATTTATAGGAGTACCTACTGCAAGCTGTTGAGTATTCTTGGAGAGAGTGGCCAAGCTGAAATAATCAGTCTAGAAGAGGATTGACACCAGGACCAATTCCAAATGACATCTCATGGTTTTAAAACCAGCATAGCCACTACTGGGCCTAAATGCCCAGTAGTGTGATAATGTGATAACTTATCACAATTTCTGCTAAAATGAAGCCAGAAGGCTACATTTGGTTATGCATCAAGGCCGTTAGGAAACAGTCTTAAAGACATTCTGGAATGATGTTGGGCTGGCGGCCACATGAAGCTAATCACTGGAAACATGTTCAGTCGAACACATCTAATTAGCTCCTATGATGCTAGAATTGGAATGGCAGCTACCTTGGAAGGTCGCTGGCAAGCCTTGCCATGCATATACGTATCTCAGATTACATTTGAGATATGTTTCAGAATCCCCCATTGGGGTTTACTGAGCCTTTAATGAATCCTCTGTTTAAAGAACGTAAACCCAACATGGACGGTATGGTGTACAATTTGTTATAGGAAAGAAGGGGAGGCAAAAGATAAAACTAAATATGAAAAGGTGGATTTGTACAGATGAATTGTTAGGATCATGTAATGTTACTGTAAATGCCCAATTTCTCTTATTAGCTTTTCCTTTCAAATAAATAATAGGTGGTATGGACTGTATGCTACAGTACAATATTATTGTATACAGGCTCTCAAGTGCTCAATTACCTTTCTTAAAGGTCCAGGTCTGCTTGGCATTGAAAATATATTGAACGGTGATTTGGGGCACCTACTGTAATATTAAAGGTAAAAAAGAGCCTAGCCTAGGAAAGTGGGTTTGTTTATCTCCATTTCCAATTAGCTTTGCAGAGTCTGAGCAATCTCTTGCAATCGAGTACGAGTTTGCACCTCATCATAAGCAGTCTGACTCCCGTCAGCCCCAATCACAAAGTAATTTTTTCTGTCATCGCTAGTCATTTCACAACCCCGTAAAACATCAGTGCATCTGTTTCGGCAAGCGTTCTGGTGAAGTACATTTCTAGATGCTGGTGGGTGGACAATTTACAAGCTAAAAGAAATTCAGAAAATGTACTGTCTTGTTTATTGTATACAGTACATTGTTTATAAGAAAATTTCCTTTCAAAGCTGTTTATATATTGTAGTATATCTATTCTGAATACAAAGAAGGCGCCATACAATTTTTAAGATTTGTTTTGAAATTTGATGGGATTTCCTTGAACACCTAAGGTCAGTTTCACAGACATGGATTAGGCCTAGACTAAGCATTTATTTCAATTGAGATCTTTACTGCATTTTTATTTTAGTCTTGGACTAAGCTTAATCCATGTGTATGAAACCGACCACTAGTTTTATATTTTAGGCTATGGATTCGGGAGGGTTATACACTAGATATGCTGTCTCAGAATGATGAAAAGTGACACATTCATTTAAACAAATAGATCCTGATCCTAATATAAAATACACACTACATACAGTTCAACAACAGATGCACATTTAAAAGGAAATGCATGTAAATGCAATTAGTTTAGCATTGGAAGTTACATAGTGAAAGTTGGCATGGGGCTTGTGTGCATATTTTATTTTTATTTTCTGTGGAGTAATGTAGGTGATTTTTAAAGTAAGTAAATAGTAAATGTAAACCGTATAAAAACCAGAGTTCCATTTGAATTCTGCTGTGATAGCACACTACTGCCATTTAGGCAGGCCAAAGCTGTTCTCAAACACTCATTGTGTAATTTATGGATGAGTAATCTATTGTGATTGTGTTTTATTTGGTTGATTACATGATTTGTTGGTTTTGAGAATTGGCCCTCTGTAGCTGGGAGATGGCATGATGGGAACCTTGTGCTGTATTCCCATACATGCATATGTCCTGCTACAGGCTCATGAGTCCAGTCAGCTGGTGCTAGTGACTGGCCCTATCCTGTGGTGTGGCACATGAAAGTGTCTGGAGGTTGGGGCAGGTGAAATATGGAGTGGGGAGGAAACATGTAGCGATCCCGTTGGAGGCAAATGGCAGTGTCGGCCCGTAGAACACTTCCTCTTTCCCATGCTTGCTCACATCAAGAACCTAGAACAATTGATCCAAAGGTGCAATCAGCTATTTTTGCATCCACAACTTTTGACTGAATTGTTTTAAATATACACAGATGGGAAACAAAGACTACTTGTTATGAGGCCCTAAATGGGCTAGGACCAAGCTATATTACTCGCACCATGTCAGTTATGTGCCCTTGAATACTAGTCAACTGAAGCTGGTTTATTGAAGGTTCCCAGTAAGAGCAAAAAGGGGGATGCAGCCTTTGCTACTTATGCCCCAAAGATATATGGAACACTACCTAGATGTCAGAGAAGCCAGATCTCTAAACATCTTAATAAGAAAGTTCAAAACAAATCTATTCACAGCAGATGTTAACTAGCTTTGCACTTAATGCACTGCTACTAAACGTTTTCAACTTAATTATATTTAGTCTCTAAATTCATTTTTATATTTAAACTTTTTCCAGAGGAACCTTTTCCTGTTAGTTGTTGCAACTTTTCTCAATTTATCTCTAATAAATTAACATTGTCTCACATTTCAAATGCCTGGCTATAGTTATATGTACATACAGACTGTAAAGGTAGATGATCACATGTATTGCTTCAATTTGCATTTCTACTGAATTTGTTATTCAGGAAATGTATAGACATCAGCAATCTGCATTACTCCAAAGATGCCGCCAATTGTATCGGTCTAATACAGTATGCAGGGTTGGGTATGTTACTTATTAAATGTAATCCGTTCGTTACTAGTTATCAGACTAAAATTATAATCCGTAATGTAATCTTTGGATTACCTACGTTTTGTAAAATAATCAGACAATTTTACATTAAGATTACTTCACGCCTGAACATTGTTCTTTGGCTCCAAAGCAATTTGCTGCGTTGGTGCAACAAATCATTCTATTTTTGTGACAGTTAGCAGTATGTTGCTCAGGGGATCAGATTATAGTAAGACTTCATTTCAATTATTGATTGACATCAATTAAAGGATAATAAGAGAACAGCCAATTGTTTTATGTATTTTTCCTCTACAAACATCCCTTTTTAAATTTGAAAGTAGTTTTATTAATCTAATTTTAAAAATATCTGATTCCATTATTTTAGCTGGTAACTGTAATGGAGGTACTGTTATTTTGTAATCAGTTATTTCCCAACCCTGCTAATACGTGTAACAATGTGGACACAGGCAGAGTCAAAAAGCTGTAGAGCAGGGCCATACACACCAAAGGTCAAACCAAACAAAGTGAGCTGGTTTTTAATGGTAATTATATTTTTGCAATAACATTTTTGTGATATTCTGCATTAACAAAAATGCCTATAACTGAATATTTATATTTAAAATGTAATTGTAATGTTTTGGTAAAATTGAATGGCTGAATATATTTTGCCATAAAACATTTCGATGTTTCAAATACAATCCCACCTGAATACATGCCAGTGGCTCATTTGTCCAAATTGAGTAGCCACCGACCACGTATACCCTGTCATCGTGAACAGCCACGCCGGATTCGTTCTGATCTGTAGAGAACAAAAAGACAGCAGCGTGTTTCATTGCCAAACAGGTCATCCACACATTATGGCTCCAGTCCCCATAGACATCAAGAGTTAAAATGGGAAAGACTGTGTGTGTGTGTGTGTGTGTGTGTGTGTGTGTGTGTGTGTGTGTGTGTGTGTGTGTGTGGTGTAAGGGAGGGGTATTCGTTTGGTGTGTATGCAGAGCCCAAGACAAAGCTCTTGCTCTCCTTGGTGTGACTTTGTCCTAAACTTTCACGGAAATCGTACGAGAAAGCAATCTGAGTACTAAAGAGGAGCAAAGTCACAAGGGAATCACATTCTCGTATGCATAGAGGGATTAGCTGAGTTACCATGGTAACCAAATAGGTCTTGACTCCTTTGAGTTCCCATTTCAGTGATGAGGACCAAACCTGAAATTAATTCTGTTGGGAGAATATGAAATAAACACATTTGCAGCATTTAGTTGCTTAATTAAAACCATCCATATTACACAATAATACACTTTGTTTAAAAATAATTTAATGAATAAATAAAACTGGGAATAGTTGTTTTTTTTTTGTAATGCATGCCTTTGTAAAACAGATCACAGGATCACACAATATTTCTGGTTTCTAGGACTGGCACAGGTTTTGCTAAAAAGAATCCTGCTAGGAAGCATTACAAAAAAAGGACTTAAAATAAATATCATGTATGCACAGCACCGTTGCTGACCGTCATGTCTAGTCAGTGGCTGTTTTATAATGCCATCAGCTTGATTGGCAACTGTTGCCAGTCAGACCTCAAGCAAATAACCCACACAACACGTAGCCAGTGCAACATCGACATGACAACAGATTATCGTCAACCATTGGTGAATGTAATCTTATTTGCCAATTACAGTTGAATAGGTGAATATGGTCTGATACTGAATCCCGATGTACGGCCGATATATCTGCAGTGCTAGTTAAGTTGGTTGAACTGAATGTAAATGTATGGCTCACAAACATGCTAAATTAATCTAAATCGCTGTTTTCTAACTAACTAATGTTAGTGTGTCAAGTCTGGCCATAGATCATTTCTCTGGTGATCCCTGTAGCAGCATCAAATAAATGCACACTAAACCTTTCCAAATATGGAACACAGACAAGCTGTCAAGCTATGGGGCTACAGATTATGCACACAGTTAATATTGACGTGTATTAGATCCACTCGGCCCACCTGTGAGCAGGCTAAATGTGCAGCGTGTCCACTGGTCCAGGTCAATGTTGTAGGAGTCAATGTGTCGCACCAGGATGCGGTCATTGTTGAAGTCCAGGTCGTTACCGCCAAGAACGTATAGCTGCCTGCGCACAGCTGCCATGACATGGTACACACGCCTCTGTAACATGGGACTGCGTGTCTGCCACTGGTCCTGCATAGGACAACAGACTCATTGACATTATATTGTGGGAGGGTTACACTCCATTTACTTAAAACCAGCTCAATGCTTTTGCAACCAGAAGGGGGACTTGGACAAATCGCAGTATATTCAATTAATGAAGTTAATCATTACAATTTGTAGTGATAGTCGAAGTAGTTTTTTATTCTGTTCAGTTTTTTTTTTTTTACTAAAAAAAGGAAAAGAAAAAATAAACATTAAGAATCGAGAGTAAATCAACAAACAGAGAGAATGCTACTATATCCATGTGTGGATAATGTATGTGCAAAAAGCGCTACTCACAGTAGCTAGATAAATAATGAGCCTCTGGCTTTTGTTAATGAGTAACAGGTTATAATAATAAGGAATGTTTCACACTCTCCTTTCTGCATCCCAAAACATTTCACTCAGTGTGTCCAAGCTTGTATATGTTCACTTGGTGAACAAGCTAGTGTGTGAGTGTGTTTGTATGTGCGTGCGTGCGTGCCCACTAAGAGCTGACTGGTGACCATCTGTTGAGGGTAAAATTGGTGGGGGCGGTTGCTTTGCTCTGGCAGGTGAATGAAGATTCATTGTGAATACAAATAAGGGCTCGCTGTCACTTCTCTGTTTTACTTTCTCATTCATTCACTGGCTACAGCCCTGTGTATGTAAAACACACATTTGTACATGCAGCAAAGATTATTCAAAGCCTTAGCCTTAACAGCATTACATTGAAGTAAGAATGCTGTTCAATACCTAGTCTACAGTGGTGGTGATTTCATAAGAGTTTAAATGCCTTGTTTTGTGCAATTTATTTACATGTTGCCTGTATATGAGCAGAATTCTGCTGCCTTCACGTAGTACAAGGGCGTAACTACCCCTAATGCAGACAATGCAGCCACATTGGGGCCCGGCGGCAGCCATGGGCCCGTGAGTGCAGGTGCATAACGATCTGCCGGGCCCTCTAATGTACAACTCTTCCTTCGACCCGCTAATCAAGCTCCAGATAAACACTATTTCTGTTTAAATGCTTGCCGCCAGTAGTAGTAGTAGTAGTAGTACACTATATTGCCAAAAGTATTGGGACACCCCTCCGACTCATTGAATTCAGGTGTTCCAATCACTTCCATGGCCACAGGTGTATAAAATCAAGCGCCTAGGCAAGCAGACTGCTTCTTCAAACATTTGTGAAAGAATGGGTCGCTCTCAGGGGCTCACTGAATTCAAGCGTGGTACTGTGAAAGATTGCCACCTGTGCAATAAGTCCATTCGTGCAATTTCCTCACTACTAAATATTCCACGGTCAACTGTTAGTGGTATTTTAACAGAAACTCAGTCACAAAGTGGTAGGTCACAAAAATCACAGCGGGGTGCATGCTGAGGCTCACAGTGAGCAGAAGTCGACGACTTTCTGCAGAGTCATTAGTTACAGACCTCCAAATGTCGCGTGGGCTTCGGATTAGCTCAAGAACAGTGCATAGAGAGCTTTATGGAATGGGTGTCCATGGCCGAGCAGCTGCATCCAAGCCTTACATCACCAAGTGAAATGCAAAGCGTTGGATGCAGTGGTGTAAAGCACGCCGCCACCGGACACAAAGAGCAGTGGAGACATGTTCTCTGGAGTGACAAATCACTCTTCTCTGTCTGGCAGTCCGATGGACGAGTCTGGGTTTGGCGGTTGCCAGGAGAATGGTACTTGCCTTACTGCATTGTGCCAAGTATAAAGTTTGGTGGAGGGGGGATTATGGTGTGGGGTTGTTTTTCAGGGGTTGGACTTGGCACCTTAGTTCCAGTGAAAGGAACATTTTGGACAATTTCATGCTCCCAACTTGGAGCAACGTGGAAACAGTTTGGGGATGGCCCCTTCCTGTTCCAACATGACTGCGCACCAGTGCAAAAAGCAAGGTCCATAAACACATGGATGTGCGAGTTTGGTGTGGAGGGATTTGACTGGCCTGCACCTCAACCCGAACACCTTTGGGATGAATTTGAGCGGTGACTGCACGCCAGGCCTTCTAGTCAACATCTGTGTCTGACCTCACAAATGCACTTCTAGAAAAATGGTCATAAATTCTCATGAACATACTCCTAAACCTTGTGGACCCCCTTCCCAGAAGAGTTGAAGCTGCTCTAGCTACAAATCCATTTTAAACCCTACGGATTAAGAATGGGATGTCATTAACCTTCATGTGCATGTAAAAGCAGGCATCCTAAAACTTTTGGCAATATAGTGTATATAGTGCTCAATATGTAGCAATTTCCTGGAAGTGTGTAATTCTATATTTTGTTTACATAATCGTCTAGGCATAATATTGATCAACCAACTTGTCACTTGTCAATGGTGCACCGCCGTCACCGATAATTTTTTTATTTGTCATGGTGCGCCAACGTCATCTTTGACTCGGAGACGATAATCCATAGCCTTGTAAGACAACACATATGTCTTGATACCACCGATCTCCTAAAATCATGTAAAATGAGTATAGGCTATATAAGTCTACTCCTGCAGATATCAGGCTAGTGCAGCGCATTTCGTTGTTTTTTGTTTTTAATTGGGTTAAATTTAGAAACGGCTTGCTTCAAAATAGGCTATTATTGTTAAGGGCCCACATACACCACTTGCATCGTTGTTACGCTATTGACGTCATATCAGAATTATGGTAAACGAGTTTCCGACTTGGAAATAGCACATGAAGGACCTCAAGTCATAATTCCGAGTGGGGAATTTGAAAATAATTTTGATAACCGAGTTCCCGAGTGACCTTCAACCTTTCCAAATAGCAGAAAATAGGAAATAATTGTTTATCAATTATTTAGATATACAGACTAGGCTACAGTAAAGGCACAGGGGAACCCTCAGGGCCATCAAGGTATTCAGTGAAGGCCCAAAATAATATATATTTGATTGATTTATAACCTAAAAAATGAAATAGTTAAACTGAAACATTAGTAAACAGCAGACAGTTCTGACTCTAAAAGTGTGTTTAAAAAAAGCATTTAAGACAACGGGGGGGGGGGGGGGGAGCCCGTATGTTCCACGGTCAATGTGGGCGTGCTTGATTAATTGCCGATCATATTTTGATATGGGGTGGAGAGGGAACGTTCTGTAAATATTTGAACATCATTCGACTTATTCAGAATACCCCAATTGCTGAAATGTTGTGACTTGATAGTGACTAGCATGAACTGAACTTACGCCAAAAACAAATTGTAGGCTAACGTACTGGTAGCTAGGATTTGACATAGCAATATTAGGCTATAGAGAATCAAGATAAATTAAACTGAATATCAGTGGACGACTAAATATACAATTCGAGATAAATATTTATAGTGTGGAATGAACATTTCACTTGAAGAGGACCTGACGATGATTTAATTTCGAGAATGCTTTTTTTTCAACGGACCAACACCAGTACGGCTAGTACAACAGCTAGCATACCGTATCTTATAGTTGTACCAGGTAGTATTGCTGGATTGGGATGGCAATCATTTTTAACTTGGATACTTATTTTTGTCAGTAGACTATCCAGTCTACGTTACGTGACTGTTTAATGAAAAAGCAGCTGTATAACACCAGAACATCATATACCGTAGCTGCATGCATGCGTCACGACATCTGCCACGATGAGAGCAGCGCCAGCAAGTGAAAATATACAGGGTGAATATATTCATCTTGTTTCCAACATTGCATTATAGAGAAAAAAGTGTTTGTGGACATTTTAGATCATCGTGATGACTGACGTTGATGGACCTCTTTTCATTCCCATGGCAACATTAAACAAATGGTTTGCTCTGCTGTCTTCTTTGAGATGTGGCAGACTAGAGAGAAGGATGTTAAATTGTTTGCGAAATTATGAACACCGGTCAAGTTCTAATGCTTTCGACAAGGATACGGTGAAGCCTAAGGCCGATTATGGAAGAGACCCAGACACACGCACCAATTACGCACCCATCCAGTAGGCGCTGCATTCTTATTCGGGTGAGAGAGGTTAGGACTGCTGTAATGTCCGTGACGGCACAGCGCCCTCCCTGCCTTCTTCTTCGCCAGTGCGCATCCGCTTCGGGATGCCGGTCGCCCACTGTCCCCAGTGCTCCCCAGTCTCACGTGTTTTATGTTGATTGATTATTGTTTGCATCCGTGTGTTCTGTGGGGGTATATAGGTTGGGGTTTGTCTTTTGATTGTTTGTTGCGTTTGCTGTGAGTGTTACGTTGTTTCTTATTAAATATATGCTTTGTCACCTAAACCTGCGCCTGGCCCTTCGTTCTCACGTTACTACCCACATACGGCTACTGTTTATTCTTAGTTGTTGTTGCTTGTCGGATGTTGAAGCAACAGGCATGTTTTGCGTGTTTGTGGAAACCTTAGCCTAAGATCTAGCTTTTTGATAAAACATTAGTGTTACAGTATTCTGTACATTAGGCAAATATGGCTATATTGTATCTTATGCACTTGGTGTGCGGTTAACATTTACTGTACTATAGCAGTCAATGCTTACATGTGTAGGCAACCAATTTAAACTCACTTGTGCTGATCTCACACTTTCGGCAAAGTTTGTCTTGTTGTGATGACACTGAAGGCCCAGGGTCACGGTTCGCTACTGAGGCGTATTTTAATTCATGCTAAAATGTTACAGCTTTGTATGACACAATTGATGCTTGCTTTTAAATATGTTTTTTTTTTGTTTCAGGTACAAAATAGATCTGAAACATACACAACATGGGAATTGGGTAAATAAATGTATCATAAATTCCAGTGTGTTCCAAGAATTAACATTGCACTTTCATTTCATATACTGTAGATCTGACAACAAAGAACTTGTGTACACAGGGTAATTCCTTCACAAATGGGAAGTAGGAACCCCCGACAAGAACGTGAAGGCAGCCAAACTAGGCATGTTTGAAATTGTTCACCCATCCAATACGGTACAGAAAACATAGCAAATTGAGACTGCTTTAGAACACATTTAGTTTTTTCACTATCTTTTTTAGGAATCCAGAAAACACATGTTACCCATATTTTCTCCCCTTAGCCCCCTGCCCCCATATACTGGCACTCACTCACTATCCCTTTGAATATACTATTCAACAAAGTTAAACAGTAAGACCAATGGATAAAGAATAAAGCCTTTGGCATGTGCAAAGCATAATCTCTTGGTGACTATATGTATTAATACCTGTTCTGGGTCGTAGACCATCAGTCGATTCTGGTACTGAGCAGTGTTGGTCACGCCTCCTACAAATGGGCAGGAATTCTTTTTTATTAAACCTATTTATAACCAGGCAAATCTAGTTGAGATTAAAATCTCTTTTTCAGAAGAGATCTGGCCAAGAAGTATCATAAAACAACACATACAATCCAATTACTAATTAGTCCACTGAATAAATAAACAAACGACCGTTAAAAACCACCGTGACCAATAGTCCTTTTCTCCATACGAATGGGTATGCATATGCCTTCGTAGTACATACAAGTGGGGCCATTGGGCTTTAAGAGTATATAGTGCAATGGTCCTATTATTACATCCAGTGAAGAATAGTAGCGCACAATGATAAACAATATCCAATGTTTGAAGACATTCGGCAGACAAGCATTCATGTAAATCAAATCACCATAATCCATCACGGGTAGGCAAGTTGCAGACACAAAGTATTTTCTAGCTTTATGAGTTTTATAAGATAATTTATGGTGAATGAATATGCCTCAATATTTATAATTGGAGACTAACTCAATTATATTTCCATCTGACGTCGATACACTTGGTTTTACATTGGTTTAAAAAAAAAAACAACATTATTTTAGATTTGCCTGCATTTAAGACAAATTTAAGATGATACAATATTAAAAGCAGACTGTAAGGTCTGTGAGGTCAACAGCCTGTGCAGCAGGTGACTCAATACAATAAATAACAGTGTCATCGGCATAGAGATGGTACATAGCATTTGACAGATTATCACAAAGGTTGTTTACATTAATTAAAAACTGCACTTTAAATGGAATGGAATTGCACACTACAAGAGTGCAATAAGTAGATTGAGTGCAGACCTTGTGAGGCGTGATGTAAGCAGGGGTGTATCTACATGGAATGCAGGTATGTCATTGGATTGGCAAATGTGTCTGTGTGCGCACTCTCTTACCAATTATAAAGTGTAACTTCAACTATGAGCCTGACTCCACCCACTGCTATGGTAAATTGTAGGCAAAGAGCTGAGAGGTGGGGCCACCACTAATGTTTAAATTTGATGACGCACAAGTACTACAAAGGTACACTTGTAAGCCAGCAAGGACCTTGGGTAATTTTAAACAGATTTGACATGCAGAGCCATTTTAAATCCATAAAATGCAGATTTTTATAAAAATTTGAATTTCGTCAATAGAACACCTGCATTATTGTGTCATCACAGTTCAGATGTAGTACTATAATTTAGTTTGCAGTGCATAAAACATATATTAGGGTGCTTTACCTACAAACACTTCTGACATAAAACTCTGACTAGACCCTGCCCATCCTGCATTGGGGCCTTGTTAGTTCTGTGCTCACGCTGACGACAATAGACCCTGCGTTCAGGATGGTGGACGTTTGCTATATGCTCAATGAACACGAAGGTCAGTGGACAGTCTTCAGTCTGCCTTTAACAGTGTTGTCAAACTAGGACTTTTTACATACATTTTGGTCACTGTAATTGTTTAATAGTTAAACGGGCGCAGATAATGTGTCATGCTGTCAACACTGACAATACACCAAATTAAATAAGAAAACAATGTAACATCCACAGGTCCATTCAGTATACAGTACTGTACTAACATTAGTTCCTTTAATATGAACTAATGTTAGTATACTGATACTGAAATAATATCCTAAGTATAAGTGCGGAGATGTATGTTTGTACCTGAGACCCAGAGCAGATCGTCAGCCACACAACCAGCATGGCAGGACAGAGAGCGGTCGAAAGACTGGACAAACGTCCACTTGTTCCTCCTGGGACAGTAGCGTTCCACAGAGGGCAACACTTGCCTCAACTCATTCCTGCCCCCCACGGCATACAGACACTGGCCCAGCGCTCCAAGCACAAAGTGCTCCCTACAGGACTTCATGGAGGCGATCTCTATCCAGCGGTCGCCCCGCGGGTCGTAGCGACACGCCGTCTTGACGGCGCACGTCCTCCCGGTGGCGTGCTCCACCTCCCCGCCGGCCACGAACAGGAAGTGGCCCATGACGGCTACACTGTGGTGGCTGCGTCCTGCCAGCATGGGCGCCAGTTGGCTCCAGTTGGTGCCGCCTGCCACGCGCACATGATCCTGGTTGGCGGGGTTGAAGTAGCGGAGTTCCCGCACACGGCTCACCTCGCGCTTCCTCCCGCCGGCGATGTACAGCGTTAGCGACTGGTAGCGTGGTCGTGTCCGCACCGACTGGCGCAGCGGCTGGGAGAAGGTGGCGTGGTGGTACTCCAAGGCCTCCTCCACCATGGCGGCCACGGCAGGGCTAGATTGCACCAGAGAGTCGGCCAGGGCCAGTCGATGCAGGGTGGGGACTTCCATGAGGCCGTAGCGCACATGCTGCAGCAAGTCTTCAGTGTGCTGGTAGCGGCAGTCATGCGCCAACCACCGCACCACCAGCTGGAGAAGACATTAGAATGATACATGGAGGGGAAGAAGAGAGCAACTAGGACATAGACAGTTGGTACGATAGCAGTGTGTTGCTGCCACGTCACATCACAGCAGGTGTATAGTCTAGGCTCTAGGCTCTAGCCTCTACACCTGAGGTGTATTCAAACTTGGCAAATGCTCGTGAGCATATTCAGTTTTCCATTTGCTTTGAGTTTGCTGCGAACACAAGCAAACCATGTTAGGGGGTAGTTCTTGGCAAACACACTGACACTGGATGAGTTTGTAATGTTTACACAAAACGTTAAAATGTTCACAAACACACAAACTATGAAGGGTGGAAGTAACAAAATGTGAAAAAATTTTTATGATATAAATACATGCAAATTGATAAAAACTTATATTATCAAGCGATTTAAGAATTTTATATCTCCAATTTTTGTTACTGCCACTTTAATGATTACAATTAACAATTTTTATTACTTCCATTTCTCGTTTACAGCATGCAATTTGTTTCTTTCATTCATTGTTTGCAGCAAGCAGTTTTTATTACTTCCGCCTAAAGCCACACCCACTCACTAACGTGATCGAGTTTGTGGCTCTCAACTTGCAGGCCTGACTGTTATCACATTCACATATCACATTTATTCACATATAACATTTTATCAGTGATAGTTCAGGCAGGCCACAAAGTCACACCCGGCCACGCTTAATCTCAACCCCATACACAGACTGATCATCTGATCACGGCAAAGCATAGGAATGGAATCTAGTCAGGGTGCTCATTTAAGTGTCCTTAGCCTACACTCATTCTTAGCGCTTCATCTGCAAGCTTTTTTTTACTTTTTTTTTTACACTTAATTGCAATTGAGGACTTGTTTGGGAAACTATAAAACGAGTATGGCGTTTTGTAGGTCTGATAATTTATCAGTGGATGGTTTTGAGTGATTTAAAAGTTACCCTGCCCGGAGGAAGCCCCGGGCCCCCATCTAGAGCCAGGCCCAGAGGGAGGGGTTGCTGGCGAGCGCCTGGTGGCTGGGTTTGCCACGGAGCCCAGACGGGCACAGCCCGAAAATGCAACGTGGCGCCTCCCTCTCCATCCTATGGCTCCACCACTCTTGTGAGGAACCGTGGGGGAAAGTCAGGGGCTTCGACAGACCAGACCCGGGCAGCAGAAGCTGGCTCTGGGGACGTGGAACGTCACCTTCCTGTGGGGAAAGGAGCCAGAACTTGTGCGGGAGGTGGAGCACTACCATTTAGATCTAGTGGGACTTACCTCTACGCACAGTCTTGGTTCTGGAACCGTACTCTTGGATAGGGGATGGACTTCATTCTACTCTGGAGTTGCCCAGGGTGTGAGGCGCCGGGCGGGTGTGGAGATACATGTCCCCGGCTGAGGACCGCTACATTGGAGTTTATCCCGGTAGACGAGAGGGTTGTCTCCCTGCGCCTACGGATGGTGGGTGGGAAAACTCTGACTGCTGTCTGTGCATATGCACCGAACAGCAGTTTGGAGTATTCGGCCTTCTTGGAGACCCTGAATGGAGTCCTGTATGGGGCTCCAGTAGGGTACTCCATAGTTCTACTGGCAGACTTCAACGCGTACGTGGACAATGATGGAGATACCTGGAGAGGAGTGATTGGGAGGAACGAAATCGCTAATCTAAACCCGAGCGGGCATTTGTTGTTAGACTTCTGTGCTAGTCATGGATTACTATAACAAACACCATGTTCGAACATAAGGATAAACCGGACAGCGGATGAGGACATGGGCGCATTTATTATCATTTGCATAGTAATTTATGGGAGGAGGTAAGGCGGGGTCAAAGGCTTGTGCACGAACGCTAAAATACACGTTTATTGGGATGTATGAAGGGAATGCGCAGGACCTGGCGTACGGATGGTTTCATACATCTGAAATTTTCTGTGTGTACTCACTTTTCGAGTTTTGTGAGTACGGCATCTTTTAGCATGAAAGCTGCGCAATAGTTGATAGATGAGGTCATGTTGTTTTTTTTTTAATCACTTATCACCCCGATTGTTCCAGTAATCTAAGAAAAGGTACATTAACGAGAGCATCAATTCACAGTTTATGGAAGCCATAGCTGTCCTTCCAACAATAAGTGTTGATTCAGTTGAGTCAGTTGATGTACTCCTGCATAATTTTAATGCCAAAATATTGAAT
>JAODTR010018007.1:0-24833 GCA_025399935.1 Amblyopsis rosae
GACCCTACCAGGAGCACAAGGCTCCAGACAACACAGCCCTCAGGTTCATGGGGGCACCCAAACCTCTCCACCACGATCAGGTGATGGTTCCCGGAGAGGGAATTTGATATATGTTTGAAAAAATAAAAATATATATATACTTAGCACAGGTAAGAACGCATATTTCAGATAAGATTATACTGAGACCTGTCTAATTCACAAGCCGTCACAGCTTCAATTTCAGTTAACACTCTCCATGAATAACTAATAAAAAAATGAGATTATGCAAATTCATGGTTATTTAAAACAAGATATGCATGCTTGCATAACAGCTGGGGCAGTATGACTCAGCCTGCATATACACTTGATTATGATGTTGTCACAGTGCAAGAAAAAACATACTGTATATAAAATATGCATAAAATAAGGGGAAATAATGGGGTTTACAGTCAGAGTCATTTAGTTGTTAACTTGTTCCACTAAATTACAATCATATTACAATCAGATTACAGGTAATACATATTTGATGTAGCCATTGACACACGTGGGAATGGAGTGATGAAGTTGCTGAGCTACAACGTGTTGGCATCACGCTGCCCTTCAGCCAAGCAATTAAATGTCCTAAGGTGTCTGCGAGACCGTGCAAGTCAAAACACTTAGCCCACATGATACGGTTAGCACTAGCAGTATCAACGTAAATATCAAGCGCCCACCCACCCCCGTCAACAACCACAACAATATTTAAACATTTAAACTGCACTGTAAATTGTGCTTTTTGAGCTGTAAACTAAAGGATAAGACTGCACCGTGATGAGACACATAAATGCTTGTGTTAATATTGACAAAATTCCAGTTTATAAAAATATGGATTTATTTTTGGTCTGAAAATGTGCGATATCTAACAGTAGCCTACTCCTCACCTGCTCGTTCGTAATCAAATTCAAATGTTAACATTAATGTTAATAAGACCCCTCCCCCCCCCCCTCACTCAGCTCATTGACTATGTTTTATCCAATTGAGCAATGGATGGAGTCAGGCTCGGAGCTGCGGTGCAGTTACACTGACACTCCACAGCTCCCATTGAGTAAATAAGAACAAGCCTATGTGTTCTGTAACACAAATGCACTCCAGGAGTGTGACTACTCTAAAGTACATCCCCTCATGTACCGTATAGGTCTACAGGCCCTGCATGGCCTACTGTGTGGAGGAGTGTTGTCACGGGGAGATGCTGACATGGCTGTGGCTACGGCTGCAGAAGCCAAGTCTCCGATAGAGACTAGCGCTATGGTTGTTGAGCGGTCCTGGTCGTGACTAGTGCTATAGGACACTTCCTCGGACCTGGGACTGCTGTGGTGTCTGTTAACTAACTTACAAAATGCTTTCAATCTTTCTGATGTGTTTGTTTTTAAGTACGGCACAATGTTTAAATTATTATACATAGTTTAAATTCTACGTTTTGTTTGCCTATCATCAACTATTGCATCTTAACCATCCTGCAGGGGTGGATTCCTCCCTCTGTGGTCCCTACTCAAGGTTTCTTCCATTTTATTTCCCCCATGGGGTTTTAATGGAAGTTTTTCCTTGCCCGGGGGGAGGAGCAGGTTAAGGGGGTGTTGTTTGTTTCCATGTGAAATGTATGCTGTACAGCCCTTTATGTGATTAAGGGCTACATAAATAAAATTGACTTGACTTGACTATGTCATTCTGGAATGTGCGTCGACCCGCACTTCTTAAATATAGATGCTGCCGTGAGTCTTGACATTTAAAACGCATGTGACCGAGACACACGTCCTTTCACTGTGAACATTTTTAACCGCTTTGAAGCGGATCTTCACCCATCACCTCAGAACCGGTGGAGGGTCACTTGTTCACAAGTCATCCATCTATCACTGTCCCCTCCATCTTTAAAAGAATAGTCAGTCCTTCCGGAGAAAGGCCGTTGACATTCAAACTCGATCCAAACAAAAACACAGCTCCCTTCAATGCACCACACATTGGAAACGCATTGCCAGTGCTGTGATAGTGTGTGTTGGTGCGGTCTGCACCGCTTTGTTTGTACTACCACTATATATATATATATATATATATATATATATATATAGATATAGAATATCTATATATATATATAGAATATCTTTCATCTTGCAAACAGAACAGGCAGCTAGCAGACCATGAGGAGATAGTCACTTAAACTGACAAAAAGTGTATTGGCTTACAAGCCCTGTCTAGTATACGTTTAACGTTAACGATTCAGAGTGTGGCTTCAATTTCAGCACCTCTGAAGGCTGCATTCAAATAAAGTGACACTCCCCAACTTAGGTCTGGTTCAAAGCAACATTACCAAGACAATCTTTTTGTTCTACACGTCCCTGTACAGCCACCGTAAATTCACACTATTCTCTGCCCCTCCCACAGACGCATATACACTAGCAGTAGCTAACCACCGGCAGTGAGCTAACCACCGGCAGTGAGCTGCGTTTGAGGTTCAGGCTTCGACACAAGTCGAGGAGGACACCTTTAAAGTGTGTGCCACACGCCCTTAGATGAATGGGGAGTTTAGGGATGAGTGTTAGTGTTGTCTGGGAGAACGGTGGAGCAACAGCACAGGCATTGTGCTGGCATATCTGTCTCTGGCTCTGTCTCTGGCCGGCAGCCATCAGGAGGGAACTAGCCCACCACACACACACACACACACTGGGCTAGGCAGTAACCTACGTGCGCTCAGCTCCACCGTGCACACGTACACCCACACGGTACTCTCTGAAATAGGATGTGTTATATTCGACATGTCGGCGCATCCGCGCATTTAAAATGGTCCGGACACATTTTCGTGTTTTACATTCCATTTCGAACGTCACTCCTTTTGCTCCTGAGCTTCTCAGCCAGGAGGTGCGTCAACAGATGAGAAGGTCAAACGCTACACTAAACTCAAAATGAGGCATGTTTTATACATGTAGACAGTACTGAGTTTCTATAAATTCCCTGAGAATGGAATATAGGTACAGGAGACACCTACACAGTCATAAATCCATATGCAATGACCCTGATTTGGAAGTGTAGATTATTAGACTGTCAAACCCCATACTGTACACTATACTATTCATTTCTTACTCTGACAAGACATTAATATACTGTACACTGGTCAAGACAGTACATTTGTCTGTAACCTCAACAAACCAAATTCTGCCTCCGAAATACAACAAATACCATTATCCACAATCTGGTCTTATTGATTGACACTTGACCGATCTATAAATACTTGCTACATAGACATTCGCCATTGTCAAATTACATATGGCATACCTACCATTACAAATGAACTAATACTAATGTATTAACTAGAACATAAAATTAATTAAATAACATAATTAAAGGTGATTTGGCATCAGTGAGTTAAATAAATGCTCTATAAGGGCAACTGTTATTGTTTATTATAGACAATGCCTCTATAAAAGTAGATTTAGATAGATTTGTATTGTGCCCGAAATAACTCATGGCAATCATGGCCTCTTCTCCACACAGCTCACACTGCTCAATGGTGGTGGAATGAACAGCAGACCAACAGGATCCAGAGAAAAGGAGAAAGGGGTGTTTTTTTCAGTTTCTAATTTTCAAAATGGTGCGCTGCTTATTAATTAATTTCAGCTCGCTCTTGTAGCAACTCTCAAATCATTAGACAACACTGGCTGCTAGGATAACAGCTGTGTCTACAGGCTGTATAGACTAACCCTACGGAACAATAGGGTAAAGCAACACTATAGGTATAGACTAACCCTGTGGAACAATAGGGGAAACAACACTGTAGGTATAGACTAAACTTCCAAAAAAATTAAAAGTAGTCCTAGAAGTTATAATATAATCTTGAAAAAATACCTGTAATCTGATTCAATTTTTTTATCTGGTAACTGTATCAGTTACATGTACCTGATTACATGTAGTCAGTTATTTCCAAACCCTGTACATATTTATATTTTTTAAATGTGTACACACACACACACACACACACACACACACAGACCACAGTATATTTTGACATGTACAAAAGACATGTACACAAACACATCAAGTGTAGCTAAAGGCAGAATAACAGTATTTTAGCTTGTCGCACAGCAGCATAGTTAGTTCTTGCCTACCTCACCTAGGCCCCTCAGGTATACTGACCTCTCTAGGGAGAGAAGAAGCAAGAGAATCTCTTCCACCGTGTTTACGTAATAATCTAGTCTAGATGTGACACCTTAGCATATCTAGCACAAGTGACGGGAGAGGTCAGTGTTAGCCAATAATAGAATGTGTTTGCTTACGATAACTGCCGTTGTTTCAGCTGCTATCAAGAAATACGGTAGTCAGTGGCTTTGGATAGTGTGTCTGTGAAAAGTCTAATGTATGTTTAGCAGCACAAGCCTGGACACCGCCTCCAAAATACAACTAAGACTGATAAACCATTATTTTACACCAGTTCTGTCAGCACTGAAACTCATCCAAGTCAAAACATGCAGATATCTAGCCAGCATATCTGACCCAGATTCATTATCCAGTTATCCAGCCACATAAGAAATAAAAGAATATTAGCACTGCCAGAAAAAAATGTCTGACCAATATCCAATGTCCGAAATAACAACGCACGTAATATTTGTACTACTGTACAAAAATAAGATAGTGTCAACCTCGAGTCAATACTGCGGCAGGATTAGCAAACACAGAGGGAGTGAATACTAATATTTGCTGAGCCAACATGCAAGGTGACATTGAGAAAGTGTAACCTATTAACCTTCACCCACGTCTCACATGGAACAGCGTATGATGTGTGCACATATTTGAATCAGCTTTTTCCCTCTTGAAAGGTGAAATGACTTGAAAATGCTCAGTTAAAGCTCCTTCATGAACAACCTGTAAAGACTTGATGTCTTCATGATGTACAGCACACTGTCTGTCTTGTGCCCGAATAGTGTGATATGGAAAACACCCAGTGAACATAAACACAATGGAATTTGTCAATTTAATATTAATAGTATAAGAATGCAACCCTACTGCGTAAATCCTCCATTAATAGTCTAGCTGCATAACTAGATGTGTCCTAAGTCCATGTCCAACTCATCTTTACATAAGAAAAACATCTACTCATCTGCCATCAAATGAGCACAGCCTGTTCAGTCACGGTGCAACTATGTTGTAATAGGGTCAACTCGGTCACTCGGTCACCACGGCAACGAGGTCAGCACAAAGACAGCCGAGGCTCACGTTGGGGTTTCAAACATAGCAATGAAAAGGCTTCTCTAAAAGGAAGGGTATTTACCTAATCAAGATTACTTCTGCCCAGAACACTGCAGTGGATGGGATGGGACCACAAGGGATGACAAACTGCAGAGTGTAATAAACATCACGTCCCAACAAGATGCTACATCTATTATTGGGGTTTAAACATGTTACTGGGTAATCCATATGGCTACCTTCACGCAGTGCTACTGGGTCAAGGGCAGACTGCACTCAAATGTATCCAGCTCCCTAACAGGATTTGATGATGTTGACACGTTGAGCCTCTGGGTACAAATCCAGCTAAACATTCCACAGACATTGCAAAGGCCAGCTAGCCCGAGAGCTTCTTTCTGGGCAGATGTGTGTGACGTCACCACTGCTGTCACATGTCAGCACATCAGCTAAACCACAACAGCACTGTCAACGCCCAACCGCTGTCGGCTATAGAATAGGTCACATCTTATCTGGGGGTTCCTATTGTGCTCCTATTTATATTATAAAAGTGATTTGCTTTTGGTTTTTAAAGACAATGTGAGCTCATTTCACTTGTTTGTGTGAAGTGTGTCTATAGGACTGGCAATATAACACCAACAAAAGCCTAAGAAAATGTATTTGCTTTGTAATGGGTTACATTTTATTTGAACTACTTCAGCTATTTGTCCACATGTCTGGAACACAAATGAGTAAGTAAACAATAATGTCATAATGTCATAATGTCAGTTTCTAATAATAATAATTCACTTGCTTCTTCACCCCAGCTCTGAGCCTGACTCCACCCAGTGCACAACTGAAGAATGCTAAAATCGTAGTGAAGGAGCTGAAATTATCATTAATTGATTTTGATGATGTGTCTCATTACAGTTCAGTCCTATTATTTAGTTTACAGATCTTAACACAATTTAAAAAATAGTTATTAAATGAATTTAATAAAGTATTTGTTCAAGGCTTTACCAAGTATTTCATGTACTATTTCTCTATATCAGTTTTCATGTTTTGGTGATGCATCTTTGTACATGGCTGACAAAGAATGTGGGACCTGCATCTAGTTGATAATCTAGTTAACAATGTAATGGATCTTATGGGAAATGCAGACTTTACAGGAAATGTTATATCCTCCGCAAAACTCAAACGCAAAAAAAGTAAAATAATAATAATAAAAATTAAACGATTCAAATAAATTAAACAATAAAGTTAAGTACTTGATTATGTCTCAATATAACATTAAGACGATATGTATTAAGACGCGGCATGACTCAGTGTGTGGACGGTGTGTGTTTATGTGTGTTTATGTGTGTTTCATAAACACACACTCGTGCGCTTCATAAACACACACTCGTGCGCCACACAGAGAGAGACTGTATGCAGAGCTCTGCAGTGTGCAGACATCCGCAGACAGGTTGTATCTGTGTGCGTGTGTGTGTGTGTGTGTGTGTGTGTGTGTGTGTGTGTGTGTGCACGACGCAGTATCCATTTTCTTCACAATTTTTTTCACAAGCTGATACAAAAAACATACAGTAGACTATTCTGCTGTATTGTGTCACGGCTCGTCGGCAACCAATAGGAGGCCATCCAGTATGCACAAGGAAAACACATCCGTTTGACATTGACACACATACCCTCTGGTACGCGCAAACGAGGCGCGCCAACAGTTTCCTGCTTTTCAGTCGCCCACCCCGCCCGCCAGAATCAGCAACAAAAGCATTATTTGTTGCGAAATATTTTTCTGACGTAAAACTACAACTGCACCCCAATCTAGATTAATATTTCTGATTTGAGAAGACGGCGAAAACGGATAAAGTCGAGAGGGGGTGGGTTCATATATGACTCAAGTTCATGCCTCAGTGAGTGGCAATATTGCCCCGTATTCGCTTCCCCAGCGTTACGAGCCTTGCAATCGAGTTGTCAAGTCTGGGCAGGACGGCAAATGAAAAACTCGAAACAAAGACCAGTGGCATTGCCACATGTGCGCGTAAATGTAAACACGTACACTCACAAACGCACACAGTCTGCACGAGCACGATTGCAGACAAATAAAAACAAACCGCTGTTTGTCTGCGTTTGGGATTTTTTTCAGACAATGTGCATATTTTGGCAGGCATATTACTCTAAAGTAGGCGTAGTCTAGTATACTCTTGGCGAAAACATGTTTGTTTACCAAAATGAATATATTGTATTTAAGGAATACTGATTTTGTATATTTATTCTCTTCTTGAATCAATTGTCTTCTCATGGACTGTCTCTCAGATTGCTTTTTAGTTGCACAATATCAACAGTGTGAAAATGTATAGGCTGTCCCAGACTTTCTCCAGTCTAATTAATAACCTAAAATAATATTCACTGGAAAAAACCCTATAGAATGGTCATATTTTAATAGTTAAAAAAAAGATAAATATATATATATTGTCAACTCACGATTTAATTCACAAATGGAAATCTTCAGACACCAAGGACTTCTAAAAATAAAATTCAAGTCTTGATTCCAGTTGCGTAATGCGTTAATTTCTCCAGTCTGTCCCTTCAGTCTTCCCGATAATCTCCTTTTGTCACTTCCACCTTCTTTATTTTCTGCCGTCTGTTGTTCCACTCAAATTTCTCAGTTTTTTCAGCTTTCTCCAGCAGGAGGAAATTTCTGCAAAAAAAAACAAAAAAACATGGAACGGTCAATCAACTTGTAGGATGCACCCACTCAGTATTTAGGGGTGGTAACAGTTCTCAGTGAGTAAACTATCAATGTGTACTTTGCTATAGACAGATATATCTTATAAAGGATTTAACTCATCATAATATCTGCTACAGTTAGGGATAAACTCATAATAATAAATTGGCGATAGAGCGGAAAAAACGTGTATTTTTCAGGGAGCTCCTCCATTCTGGTTTTGGTACATTCCAGTTGTTGAACGGGCTTGTGGAACTAAATGCGGACTGCTCTGCCGCACGCATTCCAAGGTTCTGGTTACAGCTACGACGTGGGACCGGTGTGCCGTTTGGGCCAGTGCCAGCAAACAAATAAATACACGTTGAATTAAAACAGGATATACAGACAGGGAAAGCAAGGGAACCTTTGGATTATACCTCAGCTGATACGTGTAGCGCAAAGGAGAAAGGCAAGGGACATGGGTTGGAAGGGAACAGGCCAAAGCAAGTCACGGGACTGGCTTTCATGGTAAACCACACAATATTACTTAGAATAACAATGACGCCACGAACTTGCACAATGTGGTTTTTTGTAAAGGCTTACCAGAATTTTCTTATTTTATGCAGAGGAGAGAATGAACCCAACCCATTTGCTGCATTACCTACAATTTAACAGTAGGTTAAAACATTTTTGTTTTTGAAATGAATAGGTAAAAACAAAAGCTTTCAATTGTATAAAACTAAAAGAAGACTTGATTGATTGACTTGAATGATTTATAATAGCTCCTGAATAGAAAAAAGCAACCACCAATCACATAAAATAATGCTGGACATTTTGTGAATTAAAACTGCACTTGATATGGGCTACTTTATATTTAGGTTACCTAAAATTAATTATGATGTCTCATTTAACCATTATTTCCCCTTGTATGACTATGGGCTACCTACTGTAACACTAAAGTGAGATCTGTGTGTGTTTGAGGGGAAAAGCAAATGCTATGCCAAGCTGTTTCTGTTTCCACATTTACAATGTCGATTTGAACCGTAGCCAAACACAGAACACATCAAATGGTTAGCATGATAGCCAACAACAGATGTTAAAATGGGTCTGAGATGGGCCACCATTTCAATCATCACTACCATCTTATCCGTTGGCACAGCTGACGTTAATTTGAGAGTACAAGTGAATCTGTATGTAATTTTGTCCTCACCCAGAGTAATATTAGCACCTAACAATAAATCAGTGCCCTAGGCTAGTGACACCATCAGTTCACTATGGTTACATAGGCTGAGGAGACCACATGAAAATTACAGCTCCAATGTTGGCTGGGTGAATAATATGGGAATAATGTATAACTAGTTCTTCCACAACACTTGTGCAAGACAGCAGTTGTGTGCATGTAGCAGAACATTGACTCACATGCAAATCAGACAATAAACGGACAGGCTGTGAACGTGTTTATTTGATGACAGAGTGACAGTCCATTCCAGTGCATTGATTCCAGTAAAATAAACATGGCAAAAGAGAGTAATGTGTGGTCAGTCAACCAGCTCTCATATATATATACCTTACAGGTGGTATGGTAATGTCTGACATTTAAATACACACACACAACAGTCAGCAGTGTTCAGTTTATTTTCTGATAAGGTAACAGTAACGGCAACGCAACAGAGAATGCAATTCAACCAAACCCTGCATGAAAACAAACCCCTATATAACACAGTAAGGAGGTATGTTTCCCATGGTGGCCAAAACAACAGCAATATTGTCTTAAATATTGTGTTGTTTTAAGTTAATTATTAAGTATTAAGTTAAGTTTTTACTTTCTCCAAACAAAGACAACAACAATACATTTCTGTGCCCTTAAAGGTGGAGTAAGTGATTATAATCGAATGCACTCTTTGTCAAATTCAGCGAATATCTCCTCGCAGTCCGCTAGCTGTCCATTCTGTGTGAGCGCTGAGATGACATTCCGACGTTCCTAAACAGCCCTGGCTCTGTAAAGGGGACGTTGGGAAAACAACGAAGTAGTACAGCGTGCATCGCTACCCCAGCCTTGGCAATGAGTGTTCAATGTGGGGGAGTGTGGGGGGGCGGAGCTTGTGAGGAAACACTGAATTAATGGACAGGTGTTATCTGTTTGGATGTTGAGTTCAAATTAACATGCCAGAGGAATTGTTGTCACAAGTCCATCTGGGGAGCCGTACATTGAAACTGTTTGTGAATGGCAGGTACTTAAAATAAAATACTGATTGGATGAATTATCTGGTTGTTTTCGCTGTCGGCACACCTAAACCACGCCCATATAATTATAAACACGACGCTAATTGGAAAACCAGGCCCGTATAGCTAAAAACATGACGCTGATTGGAATGTTCAGTTGCTACTCGGACACATTCAAAATGATTCCGAGGCTTTCCAGACTGATTCTCATGACAAAATTCAACTGAAGCTCGCGAGATCAGGATGTTCTCACGAGGCTAAGTTCAAATATCAACAGTCCTTCACCAGCAATGTTTACTCCACCTGTATCCATTGTGTCCAAACGTAACAAAACAGTGTTGTTCATTCTGTAATGAAAACCCCAATATCGTGTTTCTCATAACCTCATAACATAATCCCTTTGCCCTTTCGTCACAATCAAGGCGCTGCCCCGGTCTATCCTTGTGATGTAATCCACTTAAATGCTATGAGGGCGATTAGCTCATTGTTCGATGCACAGCCAAAGCCCTTGAGAGGAGAAGCCAGTGTGGCAGTCCGGTATGGTCCATGTAAGTATGCCAGGCATATTTTACTGGTCAGTTGGTGTCTCTGGGGACCTGGGATGCTATTTGACATGCTTATTTCCTTCTCTCACGATCTCTCTATTCGAGATATTTCTCTCTGTTACAGACCTTCCCCCCCTTCCTTATTCATGTTGGCCTAATTCTAAATATATTGTTATCTCTCTCTCTCTCTCTCTTACTCTCTCTGTATGTCTTTAAGCCTCTCTCTCTCTCTCTCTCTTACTCTCCCTGTATGTCTTTAAGCCTCTCTCTCTGTCTCTCTCTCTCTCTCTCTCTGTCTCTCTCTCTCTTACTCTCCCTGTATGTCTTTAAGTCTCTCTCTCTCTCTCTCTCTCTCTCTCTTACTCTCCCTGTATGTCTTTAAGCCTCTCTATGTAAGAATCTCTCTCTCTCTCTTCAGTATGACTGTAGGTCTCTCTCTCTGTGTGTGTGTGTCTGTTCAGGATACAGCTGTTATAAAAATGTTTTCCACACAGTTCCGCTCTGAGCACATGTTCCCAAACGAAGGGAACACATGTTCATTTAGTACAGTGTTTGTCAAGATGGGGTTTGGGGCCCCTAAAGGGCCGGTCAGAAGAGGCCTTTGGAAGAATATTTTGGTTTAGTTTATTTTAATTGTATATATAAAGTAGTTCAATTGTGTTTATTCTATGTTATGCACTAATTAAAAAATCAAGTAAGAAACATTGATTTAGTATGATCTATCCATGAATACATGAATACACTGTGTATCAATAAATTAAAGAAATTAATACTGAATCTCAAAAACACATAACATACAAATTAAAGTATTATCATCTCAGTGAATTCAGAATTAAAGTCTGTATAATTTGTGACAAATCAGCAGGATCTCCTTCCTGAGGATAATGATCACCTTCGTCATCGTAAATGCCATTGTCTTCCTCAGCTGCTTCTGACCTGACCTTCCTACGAGCTGTAGATGACCTCACAGCTCCTCACAGCTGCTGCACGGAGCAGTACTGTTACTTCTTCTATACTGTACATAGTGTAGCAGACAGTTGGCTTGTTGACATGTTGAACTGCGCTGCTTTGAAACCCTTCCTGTTTCTCCATCCTTCTGATGTTGGGTGCCTGGTTGCATATTTCTGCTGGGTTGGGAGCCATAGCAGATTCCTTTGAGTATTTTTCAGCTTAAAGTCTGCTGGCGGACTTTAGTTTCTTCATTAACTACTGTTATGGTAATGTACACCTCTGGGGTCCCTGCTCATTTGAAGCTGCATGGTCTTTATTTGACCCCATCACCCTCCAGTTTGGTACCCTCTAGCGACACACCCTGACACACAGTGAGACAATGCAGAAACACAGAGATGCCCTGTAGTACATCAGGGCCACCAATTGTAATCAATAATAGAGTAGAAAGAGCAAGTAGGAAAATGTTTGTTGACACGATCCCAAACCAATTTGGCCTATTTAGAGTTTGCTCACTAAATACATGGCTTACATGTTGTCCAAAGCACTCAACACACATAATGTAATCGGGTGTCATTATCCTCATATGCCATGGGCTTTCCAACCATTGAATTTAAGACACTAGCACTCCTCACTGTAGCAATATTGTTAATGGAACCAACCTCAATCAGTGAGAGTGAACAAACATAGTGTGTCCTCAAACCGACCTATAACAGACATTACATGAAGTAACGTGTGTGTGACCTGAATATTTTGAGCTATGTTTTCTAGCAACGTGTGCCTTTACACACTGTCTTGTACAGTAGGCAGTGGATAATTATTGTGAAGTTTATTTATAGTTTTTATTAATTTTAACATGAAAGGGCTTCACAAGTTCACATTGCACCCAGGAAAGATCAGCAAAATCTTATCTTTATTCCCACCAAAATAAAATTCTTATTTAAAAATGGAAGGACTCTTGCAAAAGGACTTGACTTGAGGTACCGTAATCTCTACCCTAGATTTAATTAATTTGAAGTGAAATATAGTTTTTACGTGAGACTGGGTGTCTAATATACTGTAATGTGTGGTTTCAAAGAGTACTGCATAGGAGTTATACTCCAGTGAAGCCTGACTGGGAAACAGGACATAACAATGAAAAGACATAAAACAGTCTCCCCCTACACTAAAAGACATAACACATCAGTTAAGAGTTTTGATATCAGCTGTATCACAAGGAGTGTCTACTAGTTATGAACCGTAAACATGACAGGAGCCCGTGAGTTTGCATTTTCTGGCCTGGTCCTGTCGATTCAGCTGCACCGTAAGACCCGCCCAAATCGTCCTTTGGGATGTGAAGATCATCATCTGCTGCAAATCATGCTGTTTGCTATGCTTGCTATGCAAGGAAGGGCAATGAGAAATGGAACCCAAACAGCAAAATGAAATAGTTAATGTGCTCAAAATATAATAGTATACAACGAGTTGTTCACAAAATTAGTGTTTGGACTCCAATAACAATGAAACTCCATGTTTAGGAAGCTCTACATCATTTGCCGCCTCATGTTTTTGCATACATGCCCTATTGCTGTCTCCATATCTACATCAATATACTGTACAACAAGACTAATATGTCTGCTCTAAATTAGGATCTGCTCTTTTAACCTCTTAGAATAAGCTGCTAACAATTATTTCTTGAGTACTTAATATGTTGATAGGTAATGACACGATGACGTCATTATTCTAGCAATGTGTGTCTAGCAATGACCTCCATCCATCCATCCATCCTCTCCCGCTTATCTGGAGTCGGGTCGCGGGGGCAGCAGCTTCAGCAAGAGGAATGACCTATTCAGTTATATTGAGAAATGTGAAGTCGCTTCTGCTAAATGCTGTATACCTAAATGTACACATTCCCCTTCAGTGCCCACATTCCCCTTCAGTGCCCTGTACAGGTCGCTAGAGATGGGTAAAATATCTATGCGTCTGATACAATATATACAGTCACTGCAGGATGTGTGTGCGGTGAACAATATTTACACACAAATCATCATGATCAGCACATGGATGATGCGGGTTCATTTGAAAGCAGCTTTTATTGTTTCTTTGTGCAGCCATCAAGGGGTTGGGGGGGGGGGGGGTTCATCTTACTTTCCTCTGGCAGTGGAGGGGAAGTGGAGATGACATCATAAATGTGTTCCTGACCTACTTATATGGGATGTGACGCCACAGCTCTCTCTCTCTCTCTCTCTCTCTCTCTCTCTCTCTCTCTCTCTCTCTCTCTCTTCCCTCCCATCCTCTCCACAATGCTATGCAATCCCTGTCTTTCTATTTCTCTAGAGAGGGGGAGGGGGGTGCTGAAAAAAAGCTCACGATATACATTATTTTACAGAGCAGCTTTATAAACAGAGCCAGGTTTGGGAGCGAGCGGGATGAGAGAGGGGGGGGGGCGGGTGACAAACATCTCTATGCCACCTCATTTTCTACAGGTTAAAAGCGATATCATTAAACATTGATGCACTGGAATGCAGCCTCGGAATCGATGATGGGGCAAAAACCACAAGGGACACAAGGCACTTTTCCCGCCATTTGGAGCAGTGCGGTGGCTTAGCGTGTCCCAAGCCACCAACTTGGGGAGCTTTAGCTCTCAATCTCACTTGTAATTTGTTCAAATCCGCAATGGTTTTCTTCCACGCGGAATAGTATGTGTATCTATGATGTGAAGGGAGCTGGTAACTTCAATGGAAATACCAGGTGGAGTGGCAAGCACATTTGAACAAAGCCCACTCATAGCTACAGTATACTCCAGAGAGGGCCTCGCTTCACAAAAGGCCTATTTCAGAGGAGCGGTATGTGAAAACATTTACACAGTTAAAGATACAACGTTCCAGTTTATTTTATTGTGGCACTCCCTATAGCAGGTACAGTAAGGGTTAATTTAGGCATAGATCATACATACCATTGCTATAGGTTAACGCAGAGATATTCAACAGGGGAAATCTTCACAGTTACTGCAGGAGGTCTGCCAAATTATTTGATCACAAACATTTATTTTCACTACTAAGAATTACAATATTTTTGCTCAAAGATTTCTGAAAATACACATTTACATAAAAGTGAATACATTCTGAAAATGTATGATTCTGTCAATTATTTGAATGTTATGCCCCCCTACACATTATTACACAATTTTAAATGATAGTGATAGAGGCCTGAAATCTTCATTAAAGACCTCTTAATTAACTGATGTAAAACTCAATGCCACTTGATGTAATGTTCCCATGAATGTAAATGTAATGTTATGGTCTACTTTCAGAGCTAGACCTGTTTATTTCTGTAAAAACATTCAGAAAGGTTATTTTGGGGAGGGGGTTAATGTCACATTCCGCATGTGACATTAACAGAGTTCCAGACACCCACCGCCCTGCCAGTCTGGAGCATTGGTGAGGGAAACAGCTGTGTGGGCAGATTGTGTGGACACAAGTAGGCTATCTGAGAGAAGCACAGGGGGGGTTAATCTCTCACCACAATCCATATTGTCTAACCTCAGAGAGAGAAAGGGTAATAGATTAAACTGATAAATAGAGAATTAACATGAGTGAAAGAGAGAGAAGGGAATATAAGGATGAGAGAGAAAGGAGGGATAGAATAGTGGGTAGGTGCTGAAAATATGGAGGGATGAGAAATAGGGTGAGGAAGAAGGAGAGAGAGAGAGAGATAGAGATGGACTACTGGTATAATTAAAGTGCTCTAAGTCAGCTGGGGAAGAGAGAAATAATTAAAAGCATCCTGGACCCTCTCTTCCTATCTTCTACCTCTCCTTATCTCCTCCTCTCTTTCTATATTTTCTCCCCCTTTCCCAATCTCTTGTCCTCTCCCTTGTCCCCACATTAGACACGTATCTCTCTCTCTCTCTCTCTCTCTCTCATTTATATTCAAACCAGCTATGGGACTACTGGCAAGGCAACCACAATACCTACCGCATGCACGAACGCACGAACGCACGCACACACACACACGCACAAAAAGCATTTAGCACTCAGACATGGGGCACGTACACACAAACGCACTCACACAAACATGTACTGTACTGTATTTGTGTGATTCTCTTTGAGGCCACACACGTGCACGAGCAGGGCACAGAGAACAGTGGTTCTTATCAAAATAAAAGCCCACACACTCTCTAATAACAGTGAGGGACATTATGTCATCGTGGTTATAGTAATTTCGACAGATATGTGTGTGCATGTGCGCGGGCGGTTTGACAGTGTTGGAGATCTCTTTAACATTTACATTTTATTGGGGGGAAGTAAATACATCCAAGAAGTCATTCTACTGTTGAGTCTAAAAATAGTTTATTGCGTAAAAGAAAACCTGGACATTCACTTTTTAAAAGAATATTCTGGAAGGGAAGGAAGTGCTCTTTGCAGAAACAGCTCTTTTGCTCCATGTCTGGGCCCCACCCACTAGAATAAATGTGTGTCCTTTTGTTGATGGACTGCCAAAACATAGTCGCTTCCAGATCCTGTAGCTACAACTTGTGCGGTGCTTAAACCAAATTACACAAATGGCTTAAAGAAAACAATTGTAAAACAGTTTGGAGCTAAAATAGATATTTTAAAGAGATTTTTCCACACACAGCAGCAATAAAAAGCTGTTCTCTCTCTCTCTCTCTCTCTCTCTCTCTCTCGATCTCACTTCACTTCAGATTATTGCATCGTGTTTCATCTTTGCTTCATCTCGTCTTCTCTGGTGTTCACTAAATTAAGTGCCCTGTCCTGTTTGTCAAGATGGGGTTTGGGGCCCCTAAAGGGCCGGTCAGAAGAGGCCTTTGGAAGAATATTTTGGTTTAGTTTATTTTAATTGTATATATAAAGTAGTTCAATTGTGTTTATTCTATGTTATGCACTAATTAAAAAATCAAGTAAGAAACATTGATTTAGTATGATCTATCCATGAATACATGAATACACTGTGTATCAATAAATTAAAGAAATTAATACTGAATCTCAAAAACACATAACATACAAATTAAAGTATTATCATCTCAGTGAATTCAGAATTAAAGTCTGTATAATTTGTGACAAATCAGCAGGATCTCCTTCCTGAGGATAATGATCACCTTCGTCATCGTAAATGCCATTGTCTTCCTCAGCTGCTTCTGACCTGACCTTCCTACGAGCTGTAGATGACCTCACAGCTCCTCACAGCTGCTGCACGGAGCAGTACTGTTACTTCTTCTATACTGTACATAGTGTAGCAGACAGTTGGCTTGTTGACATGTTGAACTGCGCTGCTTTGAAACCCTTCCTGTTTCTCCATCCTTCTGATGTTGGGTGCCTGGTTGCATATTTCTGCTGGGTTGGGAGCCATAGCAGATTCCTTTGAGTATTTTTCAGCTTAAAGTCTGCTGGCGGACTTTAGTTTCTTCATTAACTACTGTTATGGTAATGTACACCTCTGGGGTCCCTGCTCATTTGAAGCTGCATGGTCTTTATTTGACCCCATCACCCTCCAGTTTGGTACCCTCTAGCGACACACCCTGACACACAGTGAGACAATGCAGAAACACAGAGATGCCCTGTAGTACATCAGGGCCACCAATTGTAATCAATAATAGAGTAGAAAGAGCAAGTAGGAAAATGTTTGTTGACACGATCCCAAACCAATTTGGCCTATTTAGAGTTTGCTCACTAAATACATGGCTTACATGTTGTCCAAAGCACTCAACACACATAATGTAATCGGGTGTCATTATCCTCATATGCCATGGGCTTTCCAACCATTGAATTTAAGACACTAGCACTCCTCACTGTAGCAATATTGTTAATGGAACCAACCTCAATCAGTGAGAGTGAACAAACATAGTGTGTCCTCAAACCGACCTATAACAGACATTACATGAAGTAACGTGTGTGTGACCTGAATATTTTGAGCTATGTTTTCTAGCAACGTGTGCCTTTACACACTGTCTTGTACAGTAGGCAGTGGATAATTATTGTGAAGTTTATTTATAGTTTTTATTAATTTTAACATGAAAGGGCTTCACAAGTTCACATTGCACCCAGGAAAGATCAGCAAAATCTTATCTTTATTCCCACCAAAATAAAATTCTTATTTAAAAATGGAAGGACTCTTGCAAAAGGACTTGACTTGAGGTACCGTAATCTCTACCCTAGATTTAATTAATTTGAAGTGAAATATAGTTTTTACGTGAGACTGGGTGTCTAATATACTGTAATGTGTGGTTTCAAAGAGTACTGCATAGGAGTTATACTCCAGTGAAGCCTGACTGGGAAACAGGACATAACAATGAAAAGACATAAAACAGTCTCCCCCTACACTAAAAGACATAACACATCAGTTAAGAGTTTTGATATCAGCTGTATCACAAGGAGTGTCTACTAGTTATGAACCGTAAACATGACAGGAGCCCGTGAGTTTGCATTTTCTGGCCTGGTCCTGTCGATTCAGCTGCACCGTAAGACCCGCCCAAATCGTCCTTTGGGATGTGAAGATCATCATCTGCTGCAAATCATGCTGTTTGCTATGCTTGCTATGCAAGGAAGGGCAATGAGAAATGGAACCCAAACAGCAAAATGAAATAGTTAATGTGCTCAAAATATAATAGTATACAACGAGTTGTTCACAAAATTAGTGTTTGGACTCCAATAACAATGAAACTCCATGTTTAGGAAGCTCTACATCATTTGCCGCCTCATGTTTTTGCATACATGCCCTATTGCTGTCTCCATATCTACATCAATATACTGTACAACAAGACTAATATGTCTGCTCTAAATTAGGATCTGCTCTTTTAACCTCTTAGAATAAGCTGCTAACAATTATTTCTTGAGTACTTAATATGTTGATAGGTAATGACACGATGACGTCATTATTCTAGCAATGTGTGTCTAGCAATGACCTCCATCCATCCATCCATCCTCTCCCGCTTATCTGGAGTCGGGTCGCGGGGGCAGCAGCTTCAGCAAGAGGAATGACCTATTCAGTTATATTGAGAAATGTGAAGTCGCTTCTGCTAAATGCTGTATACCTAAATGTACACATTCCCCTTCAGTGCCCACATTCCCCTTCAGTGCCCTGTACAGGTCGCTAGAGATGGGTAAAATATCTATGCGTCTGATACAATATATACAGTCACTGCAGGATGTGTGTGCGGTGAACAATATTTACACACAAATCATCATGATCAGCACATGGATGATGCGGGTTCATTTGAAAGCAGCTTTTATTGTTTCTTTGTGCAGCCATCAAGGGGTTGGGGGGGGGGGGGGTTCATCTTACTTTCCTCTGGCAGTGGAGGGGAAGTGGAGATGACATCATAAATGTGTTCCTGACCTACTTATATGGGATGTGACGCCACAGCTCTCTCTCTCTCTCTCTCTCTCTCTCTCTCTCTCTCTCTCTCTCTCTCTCTCTTCCCTCCCATCCTCTCCACAATGCTATGCAATCCCTGTCTTTCTATTTCTCTAGAGAGGGGGAGGGGGGTGCTGAAAAAAAGCTCACGATATACATTATTTTACAGAGCAGCTTTATAAACAGAGCCAGGTTTGGGAGCGAGCGGGATGAGAGAGGGGGGGGGGCGGGTGACAAACATCTCTATGCCACCTCATTTTCTACAGGTTAAAAGCGATATCATTAAACATTGATGCACTGGAATGCAGCCTCGGAATCGATGATGGGGCAAAAACCACAAGGGACACAAGGCACTTTTCCCGCCATTTGGAGCAGTGCGGTGGCTTAGCGTGTCCCAAGCCACCAACTTGGGGAGCTTTAGCTCTCAATCTCACTTGTAATTTGTTCAAATCCGCAATGGTTTTCTTCCACGCGGAATAGTATGTGTATCTATGATGTGAAGGGAGCTGGTAACTTCAATGGAAATACCAGGTGGAGTGGCAAGCACATTTGAACAAAGCCCACTCATAGCTACAGTATACTCCAGAGAGGGCCTCGCTTCACAAAAGGCCTATTTCAGAGGAGCGGTATGTGAAAACATTTACACAGTTAAAGATACAACGTTCCAGTTTATTTTATTGTGGCACTCCCTATAGCAGGTACAGTAAGGGTTAATTTAGGCATAGATCATACATACCATTGCTATAGGTTAACGCAGAGATATTCAACAGGGGAAATCTTCACAGTTACTGCAGGAGGTCTGCCAAATTATTTGATCACAAACATTTATTTTCACTACTAAGAATTACAATATTTTTGCTCAAAGATTTCTGAAAATACACATTTACATAAAAGTGAATACATTCTGAAAATGTATGATTCTGTCAATTATTTGAATGTTATGCCCCCCTACACATTATTACACAATTTTAAATGATAGTGATAGAGGCCTGAAATCTTCATTAAAGACCTCTTAATTAACTGATGTAAAACTCAATGCCACTTGATGTAATGTTCCCATGAATGTAAATGTAATGTTATGGTCTACTTTCAGAGCTAGACCTGTTTATTTCTGTAAAAACATTCAGAAAGGTTATTTTGGGGAGGGGGTTAATGTCACATTCCGCATGTGACATTAACAGAGTTCCAGACACCCACCGCCCTGCCAGTCTGGAGCATTGGTGAGGGAAACAGCTGTGTGGGCAGATTGTGTGGACACAAGTAGGCTATCTGAGAGAAGCACAGGGGGGGTTAATCTCTCACCACAATCCATATTGTCTAACCTCAGAGAGAGAAAGGGTAATAGATTAAACTGATAAATAGAGAATTAACATGAGTGAAAGAGAGAGAAGGGAATATAAGGATGAGAGAGAAAGGAGGGATAGAATAGTGGGTAGGTGCTGAAAATATGGAGGGATGAGAAATAGGGTGAGGAAGAAGGAGAGAGAGAGAGAGATAGAGATGGACTACTGGTATAATTAAAGTGCTCTAAGTCAGCTGGGGAAGAGAGAAATAATTAAAAGCATCCTGGACCCTCTCTTCCTATCTTCTACCTCTCCTTATCTCCTCCTCTCTTTCTATATTTTCTCCCCCTTTCCCAATCTCTTGTCCTCTCCCTTGTCCCCACATTAGACACGTATCTCTCTCTCTCTCTCTCTCTCTCTCATTTATATTCAAACCAGCTATGGGACTACTGGCAAGGCAACCACAATACCTACCGCATGCACGAACGCACGAACGCACGCACACACACACACGCACAAAAAGCATTTAGCACTCAGACATGGGGCACGTACACACAAACGCACTCACACAAACATGTACTGTACTGTATTTGTGTGATTCTCTTTGAGGCCACACACGTGCACGAGCAGGGCACAGAGAACAGTGGTTCTTATCAAAATAAAAGCCCACACACTCTCTAATAACAGTGAGGGACATTATGTCATCGTGGTTATAGTAATTTCGACAGATATGTGTGTGCATGTGCGCGGGCGGTTTGACAGTGTTGGAGATCTCTTTAACATTTACATTTTATTGGGGGGAAGTAAATACATCCAAGAAGTCATTCTACTGTTGAGTCTAAAAATAGTTTATTGCGTAAAAGAAAACCTGGACATTCACTTTTTAAAAGAATATTCTGGAAGGGAAGGAAGTGCTCTTTGCAGAAACAGCTCTTTTGCTCCATGTCTGGGCCCCACCCACTAGAATAAATGTGTGTCCTTTTGTTGATGGACTGCCAAAACATAGTCGCTTCCAGATCCTGTAGCTACAACTTGTGCGGTGCTTAAACCAAATTACACAAATGGCTTAAAGAAAACAATTGTAAAACAGTTTGGAGCTAAAATAGATATTTTAAAGAGATTTTTCCACACACAGCAGCAATAAAAAGCTGTTCTCTCTCTCTCTCTCTCTCTCTCTCTCTCTCGATCTCACTTCACTTCAGATTATTGCATCGTGTTTCATCTTTGCTTCATCTCGTCTTCTCTGGTGTTCACTAAATTAAGTGCCCTGTCCTGAGTCATTACCGACGCAACGTTAATACGTTTGAACTGGCGTGAATGTGCATGCACATAAATAGCATGACAGTATTTCAATATGTAGTGTCAACAATCATAGACAACACTGAAACAAATGTGTTAATGGTAATCAAAATCAGAAATAAGTCAAGTACTGAGTAAATATATTATCTCACAGTCCACCTACAAGCATTTCACGACTCCTCACGGGGGTCAATTCACAGTTTGAGAACACGGACTGAAGCCACTGACGTTAACGCTGTTTCATTACTGAATAAAACAGCAAAAACTATAGCCTTGAAGTTCAATACATCAGGCCTCTGTGTCATTTAACACGCGTAGCCTACGCGTGTTAAATGACACAGAGGCCTGATAGACACAGAGCATTTGAGCACATCCCTAATGTTATTCGCAACCTCATAAACACTCAAAGGCTAAGTCAGCGATTGGAAGCAAAGCTAATGCCTGAGCACATTTTGTCAAATTCAGCGAATATCTCGTCACGATCTGCTAGCTGCCCGCTCTCTGTATATCGGCTCTGTAAATGAGAACACAAAGTGGTGCAGACCGCACCACACAGCACTATCCCAGCCTTGGCATATTGGGGGGACAGAGCTTCTGAAGCATCACAGGTTGGCATTTTGACTTAAGATCAAAACTCTTTCAGCAGCATCGCTAAGGACATCATATTTCACACTCACAAGTATGTTGATCCTAAGTATTAAAGTGGACATATTGTACATTTCACAGTGACATACATTCTAGTGCCTTGTTTGAGGGTCACAGCCTAGGGTTAGGCTACTTATCACTTGCTCCTCTGGTGTCCTACCAGAGGATATCCACTGCCGTCTTCCCCGCCACGACAAACTCTGCATGGTCATGTGACCACTACCTTTACAGATTACACCACGATGAACTGTATGCGATCGACGCGTCTGCTAACGAACCCCAAACCTGTCTGTCCCGGTGTTGGGGCGGCTTCCACAGAGGGGAATGGTGGTTGTTGTTCTGGCATTTGCCACGGGCAATTTGTTTTACACACTAACAGCATGTGGGCCCTCTCTACATTGTGGTCCTGTGTAAACAAACTTTGTTTAGCACATCATAACTTGAAATTGCAAGCGCCCAGAAACATTCAAAAGGTTAGCTTGTAAAAGTGCAGTGTACTATTAAGGCTTCAGCCTAACGCTTGAGAGACTATTGAGTCTGCATATTAACCATTAGGCCATTTCCTTGTAGGTCTTCTCCAGTTACCCTTCTGCTCGACGCCTCATAATAACTGTTGTCACCTCTCCATCTGCCATCTGTCTACTTGTCCGTCTGCTGTCTTCTGGAGTCTAACTATTCCGTTCATTGACGCAACCCATCATCCACATTCCCTTGTTATTATTGTTAGCATAGGCTAATAGTCTGTAGTTGTTTTGGTGAATATACATGCAGGGCCTGTATATTTGAGGCTATACAGCACCCACGTATGCGTACGAGGGGGTCCAGGTAATTCCTACACTGAAGTTATAGCGGGTACGAGGGGATATAACCATCCATAAAATACATGTACTGATAATTTAACGGCTACTGGAATATGCACTTCCTCCACCAGGTTAGCATGGTGCTATACGCATGGTGCTGACGTTCTGACGTAGCAACAAAAAGGATAAGGTCTTAATTTCTCTTATATCTGATTCCATAAAAAAATGTTTTAACATGTAATTTAAGTGTAATGTTAAATATTTATTGTATTCCTTTATGCACCGGTTTTTAATTTTTCTTTTCTTTTTTAATCTGATTCAACTATTTTTATTCATGTTTTTCTCTGCATTTCTGTATTTGTTTATGGAAAGCACAACTAGTGTACAAACAAGTATTCCCTCTCTGTAAAACACTGAACTGCAATTCTGTATGAAAAATGCTATATAAATAAAATATTTCTCCCAGAAAAAAAATAACTTATTAATTTAAAATCCATATATACCCAGCTACATTTTATCATGCTGCTGCTATGAGTTTCTTAGCTATTGATAATGGAGTTATTCAACATGGCAATTAAATAATGAGAATGAGAGAAGAGCTATAAAGTCCACTAGCCTCAACTTGCTGTCTGGCTATGTTGTTCTGAACTTTAGTAACTTAAGTTAAGGATGCAAAACACACACACGCACACACACACACACACAAGTGGAAGAACATATTGAGGCAGAACTCTCAAACCAGCCTCAACCTGACATAGGCTCTCTCTCTCTCTCTGTTAAAATCACGTTCATACGCTGTGCGATATATAATTAAACTTTCGTACTTGCGAACATACGGGCTGTTGCGCCATACACCCTAGAACCAGAGAGGCTTACGCTGTACCTACAACACAGGTTTACATTCAGACGAATCATCTTGAAACATGTTTATTGAAATTAACCAAGTGCAATCAAACGGCAACTTAAATTACACACACCATCAAAAGAGAAAATAATGACGTATAGGATAGTGCATTACACAATGCAAGGTCAATAAAGATAAACACCGTCTGTAGCGCAGCAAATTAATATCACAATCACCATGAAGAGCATTTAAACAATCTGCCACGATATCTGCTACATGCTAATATTAACATTTGCCATAGCACAGCAGTAACAGATTTTTCCCTGTCCAGGAGAAACATAAATCTCGGCTTGTAGCATTTGTGCTACAAGCCGTTATGCAACACTGCCACCTGCTGGCAGACAGCTGTTTATGGAAATCTCTAGATTGCCTGACAACACCAATAAGAATAGAAGATCTGTGTTAAGGTTCACTTTTAGCTGGCCCAAGCCAGGGCTAGTCCTAAATCTGACATTTCAGATTGGCAAATGGCATCATACCATTTATCTAATAAAAAAAAGACAAAGCTTTGCCAAGCTTAAATTTTTTCCCCATTCAGCATGTTTTCCCCATGTTTAAAAAAAAGTGATTTCTTTTGTAATACAGTCACGTACAGGACTAGCCCTGAGCTTTTCAACTAGCTGACGGCAGGCCAACTGTCAGTCAAGGGTCAAATACCACCTACTGTAAGGTCAGACTGTAGCATATTACAGTTTCCATTTAACATAATGGCATGCTCTTCAATAGTATAGCTGCTGCGTGTACTGTAAGTACTCTTAAAATGTAATTTGCCACAAAAGTAACGATGCGATCACAGAGTACTGGAAAGAGTTGAAGAAAACCAAAGTAAGAAACACAGATAATGTACATACAGTGATGTGTGTCTGTATGGTAAGTGTGCATGTGTGTGTGTGTGTGTGTGTGTGTTAGTGTGTGTGTGAGGGGGGGGGGGGGGGGGGGGGGAAAAAAAAAAAAAAAAAAAAAAAA